>WTSP01027631.1:0-21774 GCA_025331215.1 Actenoides lindsayi | reverse complement strand
CCCGGCCAACCTCCCCTGCAATGGTGCCAGGGATGGGGCAGCCACCACCTCTCTGGGCAGCCTGGGCCAGGCTCTCATCACCCTCAGTCTCAAAAATCTCTCCTGTCTAAATCTCCCTCTTTTAGTTTAAACCCATCACCTTGTCCTGTCCCAACAGGCCCTGCTCAAAACTCTGTCCCCATCTTTGACAGGCTCCTTGAAAGGCCACTCCAAATACAGAGTAACACCCATTAATCTGATCTTCAGAGAGTTTGGTGTTAAATGAAGTTTTAAAGAATTTTTAGAGGAGTCCTTTTTCCCCACCTTTGGGCGAATTGCGAGACGCTTGTAATTCATTCGCGTGCTGATGAACATTTGTGTTCTCTGCAGGTCTCCGTCACCACCCCCGCGCAGACGCTCACCCTCTCCCCGCAGATACTCTCCGCCGATACAGAGACGATACTCTCCTTCTCCACCACCCAAGAGAAGAACAGCTTCTCCTCCTCCCCCACCTAAACGAAGGGCGTCACCTTCTCCGCAGTCGAAACGCAGAGTCTCCCACTCGCCGCCACCAAAACAAAGGAGCTCGCCAGCTGCTAAAAGGCGTTCGCCTTCCATATCTTCCAAGCACAGGAAGGGATCTCCTCCCAGCAGGTCCAATCGGGAAACACGTTCCCCTCCACAAAACAAAAGGCATTCACCTTCACCACGGCCTAGAGCTTCTCATACCTCTGCAAGCCCACCGCCACCACGAAGGGGAGCTTCTGCTTCACCCCAGAGAAGACAGTCTCCATCTCCGAGCACTAGACCCATCAGGAGAGTGTCAAGAACGCCAGAACCTAAGAAAACAAAGTAAAATCTCCATCTTTGGTGGTTTCGTGAGGGGTTTGGGGGTTTTTTTGTGTGTGTGTTTTACTGCAGTGGAAATAGCTGGGGAAATCCCACTAAAGTGGTTCACATATCTTGAGGTTGCCCAAGTGTTGGTGGCTCTGTTTGGCTTCCACCGTCGTAACACAGATTTTTTGGGAGCTTAGAAGTTCGGATACATCTGTTAAAATAAAACACAGCACAGGGAAAAGCCTTAAAAATGCTTTATGTAGAATTTAAGGAGTCTTTTAATAGCACAATGAAGCACTGGCACTTGAGCAGGTGAAAAGAAGTTGGAGAGAAGTTTTGCTTAAAGAAAAAAGAACTTGCTCTTCTTTAAAGCTAACAGTGGAAGGGAACCAATGCTTTTCACTAGCTCGTGAATCATTTCATAGTGGTGATCCAGGAGAGGGGTGGGAAAAGGTATTTTAGCAATTCTCTTTAGTTGATGCCGCTCTTCTGAGCAGATAGTCAAAATACGGCGCTACTTGATCAGTTCTTTCAGAAAGTAGATGTCATGTCTTGCCCACTTTCTTCGCTGGATGATAAAACAGCAGTGCCAGGCTCTTGACTCTGAATGTGGCTATAAATTAGTCATACCTGCAGCAAGGCAGCAATCATTTCTGCACACAGCAGTGCTGTTGTTGAACGAGCTATCAGGTTGCTGTATCCTTTTGCCTCACGGCTCCGCAGCGCTGTTGGGTCGGTTTGCCTTTGTAACGTACACCAGCGAAGGAACTAATCATTTTAAGTGGCAGCTGAACCAGCTTAGCCCATAAGCTAATTTGGCTTATTTTTTGTTGTTGTTGTTAATTTTGACTTGCTTCTTGTGCTCCTTACATCTCTAACGCTAGAATCTAAGTGTGGCCCTTCTGTTTTTAAGGGCTTCCACGCCGAGTCCGCGGTCTGCGCGACGGGTGTCGTCTTCACGCTCCGCGTCGGGGTCGCCCGAGCCAGCACCGAAGAAACATCCAGCGCCTCCGTCTCCCGCGCGCTCTCGATCCCCTTCTGCAAACTGGTCACCTGCAAAAAAGGCTAAAAGCCCAACTCAGAGCCCGTCGCCTGCAAGGGTATTTGTTTGCTGATAAAAGTAATACGGGTTTGGGTTAGCTGGCAGGTTCTTGTAGTGAAGAATTAGCTGCTGAACAGCTCTAAGCTTATTCACTGGGAGGGGAAAAAAAACCTTGGAGTAATTTTTCATAGTTAAACTTAAAACCAATACATTTTTGAAGCTTAACTTCTGAAAAAAAAGTGCTAGATACAAATTTTTAACTTCTGGAAGAAAAGACTTTCCAGTTTCAGGACTCTCTGAGTTTCATGGACTACAAAGTGAGGTGGTCTTAGTTTATGCTTAGTAGCCTTCCATACAAACTCTGGCTACTCCTAATAGGACGAGAACAGACTGTTTGGCATCTGTACCTGTTCTCCTAAGGTGCTTCCTGGGGACAATCCCAGTCTTTGGCAGAGGAGTCTTTGAGGGAATTGGGCTCCACCTGCCAGTGTTCATATTTGTGCTTGCCTGACGTTGCTGCGACCAGCCCTTGGAGTTCCTGTGGTGCTGTGTTTTGTGAGAAACGTGCAGCAGAGCCATGTGCTACAATACTGGTCTTCTGGGACACTTGACTGGGGATGTGACCTTCCCCCAGTTCTGGAGGTGGTGTTGAGTTCACCGAGGTTCAGATGTTGCTCAGCCCATTCCAGTTTCCTAGGATGGTGGTGGGCTTGTTTTGAAGCCTTAGGGAATGAGTTGTAATGTCTGCTGAATTGTTTGTTGCAGAATTCAGATCAAGAAGGGGGTGGAAAGAAGAAGAAGAAAAAGAAGGATAAGAAGCATAAAAAGGATAAAAAGCACAAGAAACACAAAAAACACAAGAAGGAGAAGGCTGCGGCGGCTGCGGCAGCTGCTGCTGTGACTGCCCCAGATACCACCTCAACACAGGAAGACCAGGAAGCAGAGACAGAACCCAAAAAGGTAGGAATCTGGTTACCTATACTTTACTTTTTAAGAAGCTGGTAGAAGAAACCAGCCAGAGATGAATGTACCCTGTAGGCCTCGATGTTCCAAACAGCAGCTGTAGCTCAGAAACATATTGTCTCGTGATTTCATTTGGTTCTGTGCAGCCCTGGAGGGGCTGCAGCCTGGCTGAGCTCTGGGTGTTTGAAGGAATGCTTTTCTCTTTGTTCCAAGGAGACAGAAAGTGAACCAGAAGACAACCTCGATGACCTAGAAAAGCACCTGCGCGAGAAGGCGCTGAGGTCGATGAGGAAGGCGCAAGTGTCACCACCATCCTAGGCTGAATCCTTTGATATAATGTACATTTTATTTGGTTTGTACTCAGAATTCAATTTCAAATTGCTAAATGTGTTTGAGCTTTAGAATATAACATTTGTTGTAATAATTGCTAGGTTGAGGTTCACCATGTACAAAGGGCATGGATTTACATTACAAAAGGTGTCCACAGTGTACTAGTGACATTCTTTCATTGACAAGTCAACATCATTTCATGTAGAGTGAGACTTTTTTAGAAGCAGTAGGAATTTGTTTGGAAGGTTTTAAACATGACCATCAGTTCCCTCGTTTCTTTGAAATTCAACAAAGCCTTTAGCATAATTTGTGAGGGTCTCATTTGACTTCTTTTGTAGCCACTTTACATTATGCTACTAACCTCTGTGGTTTGTAAGCTTGCCCAGAAGTAAAACCACTGCAGAATTACCGAGGAAGTTCATCTATTTTAATGCTTTCTACTGTTGCCTGTATAGTCTCCATTCGAGCAAACCAAGAGTAGCAGTTTAGAGTGGTACATAAATGAAAGCATGTTGTTTACCAGGACACTGTGGGTTTATATTGATGTAAACATGTTGATTTGGAACACTGGAATTTCATTTGTATTTTTATGTTCTTTTTTTAAAGGGCAGTTTCCATCATCAGCAGTCCCAGACAAAAAAAAATAAAAAAAAAATTAAAAAAAAAATTTAAAAAATAATAATAATAAAAAAATTTCCTTCAGTTACCTAAATTTTGTTTGTGAGATGTCGTTGCCCCGTTCATAAATCTTGTCTCGTTACGGTTCTTCGGAATGGTATGAGCAACTTTCAGAGATGGGGGTCTTTGAAAGTTTGAGGAACCTGAACTTTGGATATTGTCATGTTTTCACTGTTTTTTTTGTTTTTGTTTTTTTAACTAAAGCTATATAAAGCTTGTGGATTAAACAAAATAAATTTCTAAATTTAAACAGATGTTGGCTATTTTTATATGAACATTTACATTTGCTAGTCAGCTTTCTTTTGTACAGGGTTAATGAAATACACAGGTAGGAAAAAGTATTTGATCCAGGATTTGATTCAGAGCCATGCTGGCTTCTGAAAAATGGGGTGGGTTTTTTTTTTTGACTGTCCTGGAGTAGCAGAAGCAGCCCTCTGGGAATTCCGTGATGCTCTTGTCGTGTCTGGATCTGTGTTCTTGCAAAGCAAGAGTAAAAGAGTCCACCTGGGCAGCACTCTGCTAGGACAGATACGCTTCAAACTAACAAAGTATTTGCTGGTGAAAGCTGCTGGTCGTAGTTCAATGTCTTGAGGTCCTGCAAAATTTACCAGCGGGTTTGTGTTGACTTAGTTCCGAGCTTTAGTCGCGTAAACGCTGGTTTGAAGGCTCAGCTCAAGACTGCTGCTGGCTCGTTGCCTCCTTCATACTCATTGGAAACTTGCTGGCTTGCTGCTGTCCAATTCTGGGGGGAAAACTCGAGCTCTGTTGCTGAAATCAAGTCAATTCTGAAGTCTGAGGTTCCTCTGGAAGGAGGAAGGGAACACGCTGTTGAAAATGTTTGTCCTGCATCCCAAGTCGATGTGCTGCGCGCCATGAAGTGTAGCTATCTGATTTCAAATGAAAGCAGGTGTTGTGTAGATACGGCTGGAAGGGGCTTGTCTTTGGAGTAGCTTCTTTCTGCTCTTCCTTATACGCTGACTCTTTTGTCTCTTAGCAGTGTGCGCTGTATGCTGAAGTGCTTGTAAACTTAGTTCAACAACACTTGAATGTCGAGTATCATCTGTTATTAAATGTGTATAATAAATTCCAAGATCTTTCTGGACAAACCCATTTTATAAAGTACATCTGAGTGAATTTGGTGCTTATGAAACTACAGAACCTAATGACGTATCGTGCTAATAATCTCTTTGCCTCCTTTATTTGGTTTCTTTTGCCCCTGTGATGTTCCTTGGCAGCACAAATGATTGTAAAATTCAGCCTTGGGTGGCTGTGCTCTCAATCTTAATTTCATCTGGGTTTTGTCACCTCTGTGTGCTTTTTAATCTCGGGACTAATAGAAGTTTTTACAACACATTCTATACCTGACTCACTGACCACTTATCTTCCTCTGTATCTATTTTTCATCTGCTTCTAGGACAGCACTTTGATAAGGGGCTTTGGTGTTGATTCTGGGCAGGGGCTTTGCTGTTGATTCTGGACAGGCTGTGAAGGAAGGTCAGAACCTCCCCAGACTACCAGGGCTTTCCCCACCTTGTTCTCTCCTTTTATTGTTAGGTGCTCATGCTCCCTCCTTCTCTTTATTTATTTGTTTTTTAAACATCTATTCGTAATGAGCAGATTAGGTTTAAAATGAGCAGTTAAATACACTTTTCTTAAACTTCTAAATAACTTAAATAGCTTCTAAATTGCTTAGTTTAATATTTCTTAGTTTCTTAGTTTAATATTTAGTTTAATTCCTTCTGACTGAGCCATTTGTTTAGATAACCAACACTGCATTCAAACACCAGTCAGGTGAGAGACCTTCTCTTGCCTTCTTGTGAGCTTTACACTGTTCCTTGCTGCTCTAGATGCTGTTCCACAGATACTTTCTAGTCCCAAATCCTTCCACTGGGCTGATTTGCCTTTAGTTTTTGTGTCTGTACTGTGAAACTTTGTCCTGGTGAACTGTTGACTTAGATCATTGGATTTCTCTCCTCTGTAACTGAGATCCCATCATCCAAACCCAGCCTTGTCTGATCTGCTCACCGCTCCGTCTTCTAAGTTAACCTCTCATCTCTGCTTCTCAACCCTTGTAGCTGTATCTGTGCTGCTGCAGCTCAGAGTGTAACCATGCAGGATGCCTCTGGTGCCTGGATCTCACTCACTCTTCTTGTCCAGAACCTCCTAACACTGTGTGTTTGCTCGTTAATCGCAGTGACAGATAACGAGGTTTTGATAAGCAACTGGCTGTGGGGTAACTATTGAGCTACAACAAAAACATTAATAACTTCCAGTTGAATTGGACTGTAATTTAGATGAAAATGAGTCCACAGGAGTGAGCGTAAGGATGAAGTGAGTCACAGGCAGGTCAATATCTGTAGTTGATACCAAAGATGTATTTGTTATGTCAACAGCTGGGACAATAGCAGGGCTGTGCTCACGAAGCTTTCCAGTTTCTGCAACCTCGGGGTGGGATTGTTCAATTTTTCCACTTGTGTGACTGACTTTGGCAGTTTGCCCCGGGGAGTTCTCCGTGGACCGGCTTCCTGAGCCCGAAACTAATTCCTGAATTGCCTTAACAGTTGGGACAAAGGCTGGGGGGAAGAGTCTCCTACTCCAGCCGGTGTCATCTGAGTGATGCAGACCTGAGGCAGAGTTCTGTGCTCGGAGTGTAACTACAACTCAGCCCCTGAAAGCTCGTCTTGCTCAGCCCCGTGTTGTCTGAGATGAATTAAGCAGAGGTGCAGACCTGGAGGACTGGTTAGTGTGGGCTGGGCTGGGCTGGGAGGTGCATTAACCAAGGAACAGCTTGAACATCACGTGAGTTTTTGCGCTCTGACTTCATTCCTCAAACACCAAACCTACGAATATATCTGTGTAGGAATAAAAAGCAGAGCTCTTGGAAGAGCAGCTTCCAGCGGGACATAGAACTGTGTTTGGATTTGAGTTTCATTTCAGCTGTCGTGTGATAAATTCTGCTTTAGGATGGGATCATCTGCTTGTAAAACCTTGAATCATCTGCTCTAAGTCTGTTGCCAGGTGTGACAGCACAGACAGCACTCGAGTTGTTTCCCAGCTGGAGTCCAAAACCGTAGCAGAGACTTTGGCAGGCATGGGGGAGCTGCTGCTCTTCAGGGTGTCACCTTCCCACGTGGCTTTCCAGTTTCCCTTGCTCTGCTGAATCGCTGCTTGGGTTCCCCCTTGTACACTTGGGGTTTTTCCTCCCCTCTTCACACTGGAATTGTTTGCTTTTCTTGATCAGGTCTCAGTCATAGTAATAAATTACCATGAAAGTATTAGCTCTCATTAAGTGTAATAAAAAGATGATTAAATCTCAGTTGGTGTAGGCAGTTGTGGGTTGCCAGACTTTAATCAACAGTTTGACTTTTGAACTTCAGCTCTCCTAGAATGAGCTGGAAGATGCTGTTGCTGCTCGAGTCCGTTCAGCCACGGCGCGCAGCGAGAAGGTGGAGCTTGTTCCCCACCAGGCTGGCAGGAGGGGGATGATGTCCTGTAACAGGGACTCTTATCTGAGCATTTCTGTCTCAGAAATCAGATGTCAGCTGCTTCAAGTGCAGCAAGAACATTGCTCTGTCACACTCTTGAATACATAACGTGCATAAACTGTTTCTCTTGTAACCCTGCCTGTGTTTCCAGCAAGGTTCTGGTTGGGAGAAGCAGTTTGATTTACATTTTTGTCTTGTTTCGGGTTTAGTTCTGATTTGACTCAGCAGCTTTTCCTTCTTCCAAGAGCAAAGCTGAGCTCACATCCATCACGCTTTAAAACCTTACGTTCCCCTTGTGATAATTTCTGTTTGCTTCCTTGGTTGCCTGGCAGCAATCGCCGTGCGGATACGTGGGCAAGTTCTTTATGTGCCCAGTCCTGTGCTGGGGTTAAGCCTTGGGAAGGTGGCTGGGAGAGTGGGACTTAATTTCCTTAATTTTAATTTTTTAATTTAAATTTAATTTAATTTAAATTTCCCTTTAAAATCCTAGAACAGCCAATACAGAGCTGGAGCTGCCCTGTGTTTGTTCAGAGGGGCCATTCTCCATTTTTCACTGTACATTTGCTATTTAACAGGTTTCGTTGTCCCGCAGGGTTGGGAGGCACAGGCAGGGAGTTCTGGAGGCAGCTGGGGTGCTGTGTGGACACAGCAGCTGGCCATGCTTACGAGACGAGGGATTCAGCTCAGGGGAGCTGGGTGGGTTTGCCTTTAAAGGGAAGTATTTGGGGATTTTTGCCTTAAAAATAAGTTGCTGTTAATGCAGGGCTCTGCCTTGTGGGGTATCCTTGAGGAAGCAGAGAGAGGAGCTGCTCCTCCCAGGGCAGGATGCACTTGTGAGTGCCTCTGACCAAGGGGGTCTGGGGACAGGGCTGTGGTGGGGGAAACCACCTCTGCCTGTAATTGGATCCTGCTATTTAAATCAAAACTAGGTTAAAATGGGTTTCAAGAAGAATCGCTGTTCAAAACCCCATCTGTTAAAGTCTACTTTATAGGTACCTACTGAAAAGTTACTCAGTGTAGAAGCTTTCAGGAAAGGACACCAGAAGGTGAGCACGAAGCTTCATTTTTAAGAGCATCGGTGCACAACGTGAGTCCGTGGCCCAAACACCCCAAAGATTTGGGTCTTTTGATGGCAGAAAAGACTTAGGAACGTTGTAAGAGAGTTTTTAGTAGAGGAGGCTCTTCACTAAGAGAAAGTTTTAATTTCTTTACGACGTGAAAGGGAATAGTGCTGGATTCCCCTGCCCTGTTCACTAAAGCATCAGCGTTAGCAAAACAATAAACATTTTTTCAAAAGAAAAATACAGAAAATGGACCAAACTTTACCAAAAGTGTTGTAAGCCCTTCCAAAGCCCCCCAGGAATTGTTCAATTGTTTGGCTTTTGAAGAGGCAAGCAGCTGCTAAAGTCATCAGTCACAAATGTTCTCAGGTTGCTTTTGTTTTAATTAACTTTCACCTAAATACAGCTCGGAAAAAACGAGTACAAACTGTTGTAAAAAGAAAAAAACCAAACAGAAAGTTGGGAGCTCTTGGCCTCCTGCTAGAACAGAGCTGATGCTTCGTGGCTGGTGCTGTAGGGAAGTTGGAGTTGGCGGCTGTTGGAGGTGAGCTGAGTGATGAGATGGAGACAGCCCAGTCCACTGGGGTCATCTTTACACCTGGCCCAGCAAAGCCTGTCCTGGCCCAGTGCTCTTAACTGGATTTGGTGTCTGCACTTCTCATCTGCAAGTGGGTTTGGCCGTAATGCATCAGTCTGGGGATGGACCAAAAGCTGGTGCTTGGGGGAGATGGTCGCAGTCGGTCTGTCACGGAGCTAGAAGTCCTCCTGGAAAGGAGGGGTTTGCTTTGTTTTCTTTCTTTTTTCCTCTTTCTTCCCCCCCCCCAAGTCTCTCACAAACCCAGGAGCTGTGATGTGCTTCCTGGGAGGTTTGCTGGTGTCTTGTACGGCTGCAAGAGGGCTGAGCCTGAGCTGCAAACAGGTATTGCTCTGGAGCCAGTCCCAGTGTCCCAGGGAGGGGATGTGCTGCAAAAAGCCTTCCTTACTGGGAGTGTTGTATTTTGTAATGGGATGTGGCCGACTCGCGGGGCAGGGAGCCGGTGTTTGACACCCTAATCTGGCTGGGTGCAGCTGGGATTAGAGGGCACAATGACTCAGGGTGACAGCAGCTGCCTTGTTTCTTCAGCAGTGTTTTGGTTTCTGCTGAGGTTGTTCTGGACACCCTCAAAATTCAGCGCTGAAGGACGGAGTGGGCTGGCTTCCAAACTGGGACCGGTGTCAGTGCTGGGAGCGTGGCTCGAGAGAGGATTTGCCAGAGGGGTGGTGACTCTGAGCCTTTAGTGCAAGGTGCCACAAATTCTCTTTGGTGTTCCTATGGGGGCAGATTCCTTCAGAATGGTGGCTTCTGCCTCCCGGGGTCGTGTGGTGATCCCCCTGAATGCGACCTCTGGGCCACAGGCAGCGAGCGGGGGGAGGCTGCACAGCCCGGGGAGGGGGGACAGGAATAACTTCCCACTCCCGCATCTGTTTCCCCAGCCAGGGCGAGCTGCGATGCGCGGAGTGACGAGCTCGGCAGCAGGAGGGATGTGGGGTCTGGCTGCCTCCTTCCTCCTACACAAAGGCAGGATGCAGTTGGCCCTGGGGCCGAGCGCCGTAGGTCGCCAGCGCCGGCAAAATCAATGCCGCTGTTGTGCGCGGCGCTGAGCGCGCAGCTGCTCGCCGAGCGAGCGCCGGTCGTCATGGCGCGAGCACCGGTCGTCGTGGTGTGAGCACCGATAGTCACACGGGAGAAGGGAGATGAGATGGGAGTGAGCAGGAGCTGGCGGTGAGGCCACGGGGGCTGTGGCAGCGGTGCCAGAGGGGCAAGTGGCCCGGCCCGTTTGGGGACGGATGGTGCTGAACGCGGGGTGCAGGAGGTGCCTGGGGAGAAGATGTTGTCAGACAGATGTTGGACGGCTCAGGTTGCTCTTTCCAGCTGTGGGGCTGGACCATGCACCATGCTCACCCCGGGCAGGGGCAGGCGATGCTCTGAGGCCCCAGCCTGGGATCTCTCAACCCTTCTGTTTGACTTAAAAGAAAGCACGGAAAACGGCAGTCCCGGGAAAGCAGCTCCGGGGGGGTGGGGAGGTGAGGGACCAATTGTTCGATTCCTCCACCAAAGCTTTGTGTGGAACACAGGGGCAGAGCTGCAGCTTGTGCAAGCTGTTGCGGCTACGCTGAAATAAATGGGCGTTTGGGCTGTCGACGTCAGCTCGGGGGTGGCCCCTGGAGGGAAGTTTCATCTCGTGTGGCCAGACTCACAAAAGCACGTGCATCACTTATCTGCTCGGCCAGATCTTCCTCGGAGTTTTCTTCCCACCCTTGACCTGTGCCGACGCCGATCTCGCCCTGGGCCGGCCCCGGGAGCCACAAACTCAGCTGCCTTCGTGGTGCCTGCGCCCTGACCCTGAAGAAGCAACAGTCCCTGGTGGGACAGGCTGTGCCTGGGCTCCTGGAGTGGAAAGCTCACAGAAGGGTGTTTGCCAGGAGGGGGAAACAGCTTTTTGTAAGTCCTCATTCAGGTTTTAAAAATAATTGGCTTTGTGCTTCAAACGCAACCGAAGCTGGGAGAGTGGTTGCAAAAAACGTCAGTCCCTTTTGTGAGTAACCTCACGTGCTTCTTGCCCTCTCCAGGAGATGGGGGGGGGGGGAAGCTCCCATTAAAAAATGACAGTCTCTCTGTCAGCTGGATTTTAATTCAGCGAGTGGATTTGACTGCCGATGTGAAAGAATTGCCTCTCTCGCCGCGGCGATATTTTTTTAATGAGACAGAAATGGGCTGGCACCTTTCCAGCTTGTTAAAATCTTTGTTGAGTCCGCATGGCACCGGCGCAGGGGACGAGAAGGGAAAATTACATTAAGTGCATGATTGGCAAAACAAAATCGAGCTCTTTCTTACTTATTTATTTTTAATCCTTTACAGGCGTGTGAAGGAGTCCTTCTATTATTCATGCGGGAGGATAAAGGGAGCTGTTCTCACAGCTTGGGCAGGAGGCAGACTCTGCTTTCAGCTTCAGCTCTTCTGTCCAGCCGGGGAAAGCGGACACCTCGGTGTCACCCAGCACGGAGATAAGTGAAGGGAGTTGGGTGAAACGGGAGCGATTCGCTTGGTTTGTGGGGGGAATGGGGCACTCCCCGGGAGGAGACCCATGGCCGTGGGCACGGGGCTCGTGTCCTTGGTCTGTGGGGATGCCACAGGGCAAATCTCACAGCTGGAAAAAACAAAAAAAAGCCTTTCACCCTCCCAAGGGTGACCAGATTATTTCAGCCGCTGCATCCACTGAGCTGAGTCACCCCGGGGTCTCCGTACGGCTCCGGGGTTGCTCCGGCCGGCAGCCCGAGCTGAAGCTCTGCTCTCCAGCTCCGAGGCTTTGCTCCATCACTCACCCAAACTGCGCTGCCAGCACAGAGCACCTTCACCTTGGCTCAAGGTCGGCCGCGTTGCCGGTGGGGATTTGGCCCTTCTCCAGCTGCTGCTTCCTTCCTCCCTGCCCTCGGAGCAGCGTTCGGTGCCTTGCACCGCCTGCGCGGCAGCTTGGAGGAGCTGCAGCAAATGTTAATCTAATTTACTGCTCGGTGTCCTTTTCTGGGTGGTTTTTTTTTTTTTTTCCTGTTGGGGGAGGAGGACAGAGATGAGGTTGGTGCCGAGCTGGGGCTGCTGACTCGCCGTGTAAAGCCGGGCAACTCATGGGATCGCTCCTGCCTCAGTTTCCCCATCAGCACAGTGGGTTCAGTGTTGCCTGGTGGCATAACGAAGAGTCTTACTGATAAGATGCTCGGTGATGATGGTGTAATTAACATCATTTTCTGATGACTGAGACTCTTTTGCCAGTTACAGAGGTGACTCCTGTGGTGAGGCCAAGGATCAGCACCTGTGAGTGCCACGGGGCCGTGGTAGGAATACCCCAGGGCTTCAGGATGCATTTACTCCTGTAATGCTTTTCCTAAAGCCCGGTGAGGCACCTGGTGCTGGGGTCCCCCAGGGCCAGATCCCAAAGCTGGCTAAAGCTCAGACCGAGCAGGAAAACAGAGGAGAGGAAGGAAACTTTACAGTCCCAGGGATAAGAGCAAGCGGCAAAAGAACTGCTCTCCAGGCTGTGCCATTCACCCCAAAACCCCACGTGGCAAGGGCTGCGCGTGGGGCCGGGCTCGGGCTGCCCCGAGTCTGCGCAGCTCCCGGCCATCGCCGCTGTCCCTTGGAGCTGCCCTTGCCCAGCTTGGCCTTGCTTTGGCAGTGCTGGCTCTGCTGACACCTTCCCCACTCCGCTGCTGCTGCCCGACCACGGCACTGAATGCCGCTACTGTGAGCCCCGTGGCCACCTTGGCTGCTGGGGAAGGGGCCTTGGCTCCCCAGCTTTTGGGGTAAACTGTAACGATGCTGCAGGGCGGAATCCCCGGTTCAAGTAGGAGGTTGTTCTCTCATGCAGGAGGAGCACCCCCTGAGCCCGGGCCGCAGTAACCTGCCCCGGAGGTAAACGGCTGCTTGCCGTGGTTTGGATTATCAGATGTGAACCAAAGGTCCAGATCCCCCCTGCTTCTTCCCACATCCACTGTGATGGTCCTGGCTCTGTGACCACCCACCTACCATCAACCACAGACCTCTGGATTTTTGTAAAAAGAAAATAAATTAAATTAGCATCTGTTGCTTCCCCAAAGGCAGAAAACACCGGTCTGACATCTCTGTCCACATCAGCCTCATTTCTCTGCAGTCATTTTTTACCCCTACTTTGCCATTGTGGCTGAGAGTTTTTCCCAGCGATGCAGGAGGAGCGTTGAGGGAGCACTGAGCTCTGGAACCCCCTTCTGCCTGTGCTGGACCCCAGTTTTCCAGCTGGGTGAGCAGGGGGCCGGATCCTGCCACGGTGCTGCCTGGGTCTCCTCCGTACCAGGGAGGATCCAAGGCGGTGTTTGGATGCGACCAGCAGCGCCGGTTTATCTCGGCCGATTGCGGGTGGAGATTTGCTTGAGGAGCTGAGGCGACACCAGCCCCTTCTCCAGCTCCTCCCGTGGTGGCCTCTGGGCCACGTGTTGCCACCGTGACCGCTCAGCATCCCTGCAGCAGCCGCCCTCGGCTCCCTGCCGCGTGCTCTCCGGAGATGGAGAGGTCAAAAAAGGAAGGAGTTCCCCAGCACCAGCCGTGGTGGTCCCCCCAGTGACCTGCCACGTGTTGGACCTCGGCTGCTGGGACGGAGGATGGGTGAGCTGCCACTGCCCTGCCCTGGCTGGGACTTGCTGCTCCCGCTTTCTGTGACCTGTAGGAGCTGAGATGGGGCTGTGCTGGGAGCTGGCAAGGAAAGAACCCCTCGGAGCCCTGTCCTCAGCGGGATGGGGCCGCTTTGGAAGTGTCAAGTGTGGGGGTTTAAGTGGAAATCAGTGGGTCTGGATGTAACCAAAGCTCGTGTATCTTTGTTGTGCTAGAAACAGGACTTGTCCTGCTGGGCTGAAGCCTGAGGATGTTGAATTTTTCCCCCAGATCATGCCCATCGATGCAAAGCAAAGTGCCTTCTGACGTGACGAGTGGATTAGCAGCATAATGCCAAGGCAGATGGTGTGGCACAGTGTGGATGCAGCGGGGACCTTCCTGGACAAACCAGAGGGGTTTCCAAGATATTCAGAGAGCTCTAAATCTGGGGTGAGTCCCCTGAAACCAGCCTGGTGTGGCTGGACGTGTGATCCCATCCTGCTGGGAGAAGGGCTGAGTGGGATTTCTGCCGGCTGCCAAGAGAGGATTTGGGTTCATTGTCTCAAACTGCACATCCCCACTATTAGTGAGCAGCCAGGGTGTCATTTGAATGTAAATGACATCACAGCTGCAGCCCTGCTAATTGCTCGTTTGCTTACCCGGAGTAAGTGTTAAATCAATAAGAGAAACCTGGATCACAGAAACCTCTTGTGCATCTAATTACGGGGCTTCATAGAAAAGCAGCCCGTGGTTTAACCGCCTCGGGGGCAACGCTCGCTCCGTTTGGGTCCCGGTGCTCCGAGCAGCCAGGGAAGTGATGCAGATCACCTTGAAATGCTGTGATTTATGGCTGGGACAGCCACGAAGGATTGAAAAGGGGGAAAATCTCAGCAGCGTTGGTGCTCAGCGAGGAGCCTGGGTGGGCTTGGGCAGCCCTTGTGCTGGGCTGCGGGGCAGAGGGATGGCTCCAGCCCTCGAGTATCTGTCCCTGTGCCTGAACTTTTGGCTCTAAATGGCTCTTGTCATAACTGAGTCAGTGCCTAAAGAGTGTCTTATCGTGATTGCTGCACAGAAAAACCACCGGGCTGAAGAGGCGATTATTAAAATTGCAAAATCAAATACCTGCTGTTCAGAAATACCAGAATTTCAGCCCGAGCAGGTAGAGCCTGTGCTGCAGATAAGCAGCTCTGGGAATGGGGAGATTTGGGAAGTGTTTGCTCTGGCTCTGCCCTGCAGGATTGTTCTTCTCCCCGTCTGCGGGGCAAAAGTGGCTTCGCCGGGGACCGCAGCTGCTTCTGCGAGTTTTGGAGCTGTGGCCAGGGAAGTTTATGTTCAATTCTCCGTCCTGCTGTGGGTTTATCCGGCCTTTGGGATGGGATTTCCTTGGTGCCACTGAGCCGCCTCAAGGCTGTGAGATTTAAAGGTGGAGGAGTTTCTGTGGCTGTGTTTAGAGAGCTGCCAGCGCTATGCGTGCCGCTGCAATACAAATAACGTTATCGAAAAGATTATTCCTAAGCCCCAGTAGAACTGTGAGCTCTTGGCTTCTCGGCCTGACAACGTTTCCTTTTCTTTATCGAGTCCTTTGAAAAAAAATAAAAATAAAAATCTGGCTCCTTCCACCGTGACTCAGATAGGAGGAAATAAAATCCCCAGTCATTGTGTCACCGCTTGAGTCAGATCGGCGCTTACGCCATTAGTCCGGAGCAGGTTGGCTCTGTGATGGGCGTTTGCTTTGTTCCTTGTGATGAACATAATTCATCGGGGATGTGGACTTTGCCCAGGAACTGCCTGGAAAGCTCAGGAGAATTCGGTGCCTCCTTTGTGATGCACAGTTTCGGGTCACAGAACCACGGACTGGTTTGGGTGGGAAGGGACCTTCCAAGGTCACCTGGTCCAACCCCCCTGCAGGGAGCAGGGCCATCTGCAACTAGAGCAGGGTGCTCAGAGCCCCGGCCAACCTCCCCTGCAATGGTGCCAGGGATGGGTCCCTCCAGGTCCTTCCCTGGAGGTGCAGGGCTGAGCTGGGAGAGCAGCGACCTGCAAGGGACTCGTGTTTCCGCAGGAGTACGTCCCATATCCTCTGAGGGATCGAGTCTGGTGCTCCCTGTGAGTCCCCAGCCCCTGCAGGGTGCTGTCCCTGTCACCCCAGCCTCAGGATGGGATTTAGAGCCCCGGAGCAGCCCTGTGCCAGGCTCCGGTAATCCCGCTGTCTTTAGGTGATAAAAAGACAATTAGTCACATCAGCACCTTCCTGCCTGCCAGGCCTTGCGGGGCAGCTGCACCCAGGGAGATAATTTGGGTCCCTCACCGCTCCTGATAGCTGTCTAATCTGCTGAGGGATTTAGATGCTGCTTGTCTGATGTTCAAGGCTCAGCCAGCGCTGCGGGAACAGCCAGAGACCGGTGCCTGGGGAAAAGCTGGGGAGAGGAGGCTGCCGAGCCGGAGTTACACCACAAAGGGTTTTTTGTGCCTATGGCATGAGGGTGTTTACCTCGGCATCACGTTCACTTTTGAGGCTCGTAGCAGGGGGAAGAGGAGGGCACTGATGTTTTCCTTACCTGGGGCAGGACACGAGTGACGGGGACACATCACCCAGGCTGGAGCAGGGACCTGCCTCCTCCTTGCACGTTATGGCTCTGGGAACAGGTACGTGCTCGGGGCAGTGCCAGGGAGGTGGAAAATCCTCCCCTCCTGCATCAGAGTCTGGCACTGACTGTATCTCTCATCTCACCCACCCCAGGGCTACACCAAGCCCATCACCAGCTCCTTGGTGTTGCCCCATTTGGACCATCTTAGACTCCAGAGGAGTAGGGCTGTGAGTTGGGCTGGTGTTTAGTGGGAGCAAAATGGGGCTGGGTATTGGCACCCAGGGGGGAGAGAGAGGCTGAGACTGGAGGGATGATGCTCCTCATTGTGACTAGAAGGTGAAATGGCCCTGGTTGCTCACAGAGATGGAAAACTTCAGATGCTGGCTCGTCCATATCTGCACTGGGGAATGATCTGCTGCTCTGTGGGCATCCACTTAACCTCATCCAGCCGTTCCCCTCGGAGGAGGAATTAACTGGACCATTTTGTTTTGATAGCCCTTCTGAAGCGAGATGACCACGATCGCCCCTGACATGCCAGCAACTGCCAGGTCAGTAGAAGACCCTGACAGGTCTGGGCAGGGCCTATTTCATTCCAAGGGTGCAGATATGGAAATAAAGAGACTTCAGCCCCTGGGTGCAAGTTGAGTCTCAGCACATAGCACAGTGAAATGAGCTGAGGTCCCTGCTGGGGCCTCCAGTGAGATGTTTGCTTTGTCCTCTCCCTGCCTTTGCTGGCTCCGAGCCCCGGTGTGAGGTAGCACCACACACCTTCATCAGCTGCCTTCTCTCCTCTGAGGGTTTCTCCCATGCTTGAAGTTTTGCTGTGGAGCGAAGGACATCAGCAGGGTCTTTATTGAGAAGCAAACACATGGAGTGGTGTCGTGGTTTGTGTTTTTAAAGGGGACAGTAAGTTGGGATGGATTATCAGGTGTCTACACCGATGCATGAGTTTGGATCAAGCAAGCTTGGGGACGAAGAGGGTTTGGTGCTGGATTTGGGGTTTTTTTTCTTGCTCTGATGTCAGCCTGCACCCCAGAGAGAAAATACACCGGCTCGGTGTCATTACTTTAATTGGACTGATCCTCCACAGATGCCATTTGCAGGCTGATGAAAGCTGGAGAAGGAGCTGGTGCTTCCACTCTCTGCTCACACACAATGGAGCGCGCGGGACACGAGAGGCTGCCGGTGCTGCCCGCTGGCTTTCGACACCACATCTTCCCTCGGGGTCTTTTACAGAGCTCGCAGAACATTAAGAAGCCACATCAAACAGCAGTTCTTCCATTTAAGCTCCATGACAGAAGCCAGCCCATGGTGTTGAAAGCCAGCTGGGAGCTGCTGGGTATAATGGAAAGAGTTCATTAGGGGAGTCCCCAGCTACCGGCAACTTTCAGGCTTTTGAGATGACAGAAAGGCAGGAGGAAGCCGAGGTGGTGGCACTTGCTTGCTGTGCTTCAGGGTGGTGTGGCCGATTTAACCACTTAACCAAAGCCAAGCGAATTTGGTTCTGTTGTTTTGAGAGAAGCCAGTTGCTTAGTGTGTTTTTCTTTAACCAAATCAACATTATCAGTCCAGCTCTTTGAATCACCCGGCGACTACCCTTAAAACAGCCAATGACTTTATTTATTTTCCATCAGCTTTTATACATAAGGGTGGATAAATACAGATTTTCATTTAAGCAGGCATAGAAAAAAGGGTCTTTTTTTTTTTTTTTTTCCCCAAATAACTTTTTAAACCCAAACTGCAATAGATTTGAAGCTTTTCTCTAAGGTACTCCAGGTGCCCTGGAGCACGTGAGTCTGTGCTGTAGGGATGTGACACTGGGATGTTTTCCAGTGCCCAGACTCAGCTTCTATTTCCCTTCATGCTTGGCTGAGGCTCGAACTCTGCCTCTTGCTCCTTTCCAGCTCCCTTTCTCCAAAAGGGTGAAGCTGAAATCTTTGTTTCCTGATATTCCCGGCAGAGAAAAGGCCGGTGTCTGAATTTTGAAAGTAGGGCAGTGAGAAATACACGGCGAGGCGACAAGAGGCATGGCAACAGCCTCCTGCTGAAAGAGGAGAGCCAGGCATTCAATTACTCGTGTAGTTCATGTGGTCCCGAGAGCCAACTTTCCGTTTTCGCCTCCTTGGATATCACCTCCAAAGGCAGGGAGATGCCAAGCGGTTTAACTTTGCCAGTGTTTCAGCGTCGCTAAAAGAAGCGAGGTGAAAACTCTGCCTGGGTCAGTGTTCCCGTAAACCTGCCCCCACCGTGCCTCAGTGGAGGGGACCGAAGGCAGCCCGGGGACAATGCCTGCTTTGTCCACCTCCCTCCTCCTCCTCGGGCGCCGTGAGATGCTGAGTCCAAACATTTAACCACAAAATGCATTAATTACCATCCAGCTCCCTGGGGTAAGGACCATATGCCAGTAAGCGGAGAAAAAATAAATAAAGAAAGGAAATAAAGCGCGGGCTATTGCATGGAAAGCACATCGATTGTTCAATGGCTCCAAGCTGCCGTTACCACCACTGAAAGTTCTCGATGAACGTTTCCTAGAAACATCGAGTCCTCCAACCTCTGTGCTTGGAGCGGTGTGAACTCGGACCGTGCGAAAGAGGAGGCGACCCAGAAACTGTGGGATGAAGTCAGCTGCCCACATAATGATAGGGGATGTGTCCTCTGCTCCTGTAATTCTGCCTCAGCCCGCAGCAGAGAACTGGTTTTCAGGGTATTTTTTCACCACGGTCAGATGTGAGCTCCGGTTCCGCTCAGCGCTGCGCGTCCTCAGCTGCTCACTTCATCGCCTTGTGGGACCAGCTCCCTGAGCCTGCTGTTAATGCTGAAATTTGGCATCCGCCCCGGATGAAAATGAGCTATCTAGGGACAGCTGCTTGGGAGTTGTAGCGAGCTGCAAACAGTCTGACACAAGCAGAAGTCTGATTTCCCCCGCACTCCTGGGTAAATCTGGTGGGCTAACACCCTCCGAGCAGCTCCAAACCCGAAAGCTGCTCAACCCAGGAGTAATGAGATAGGAACGAGCAATAGCAGCAGAACAAAACAGTCCATCTCAGGAGGCAGGTGATGGATGGAGCTCAAAATCTCGCTCGGTGTCTGGAAGGGAGGCTAAAGGACATTGGAGCTTATGGGGCACCATCCCAGCAGGGTGGCTGGGACACGGCTCTGGGCCCGTGGTCAGTTCTCTTCCGCTTGAAGTCTCCAGGGAAGGACTTTGCAGCATCCCAGCCTGCAGACAAGCCCAGGATCCCGAATTAGCATCGGAATGAGAATGCTGGTATTTTTATAGCAGGGCGTGGCGTTTCTGCCTTTCTTTTAATAGGTGTCCGTGGGCAGGTTCTTCTCCCAGCTCCATCCAGTGTCACTGTAAGGAGCTGTAATGAACCCAACCATCGGGCCAGGCTCTCGCTCCTGGCCCCTGGCTTGTCCAGCAACTTGCCCTGTTCTGCCTCCCAAGCCTCCCTCGGCACCCTGTCTCTCGAAGCAGTTTCATCACGCTTCCAAGCCAAGCTGTCCCTCCGAGGCGTGGTCGCGCTGAGCTGCCCGCCGAGTTCCCCCAGTGCCCGGAAAAGTCCCCTTAGAAATCAAGAGCCGCTTTTTGAAGCCCGGGGTCTGTGTGGCAGCGAATTCCAGCGGCCGAACGCACGCGGCGAGGGCCGGGGCGGGGGAGCTCTTGCTTTGATATCTTTAACATCCGACGCCTCCGGTTTCAAAAGGACTCGGAGAGTTTGAGATGGAAAATTGCCGCATAAAGGCCAAAAGCGCTCGAGGAGCGAAACAACAACGCGTCGGGTTGCTGCTGGGCCACATGGAAATCAGACTTTTCAGCGCAGCGTAAAATAATACAGAGGGAGTGACCTCCTGGTCTCCGCGGAGGTGGGGGGGCCGGGATTGCTTTGTTCTGCCTCCCCCACTGAGTGCAAATTCAGCTCTCAATAAGTCACTTAACTTTTCTGACTCATTCCGCCCAGCTGGGAAAGGTGGGTAATACTCATTTCTTCGGAGCACTGGCTGTTTCTTTGGTAAAGCTTGGACAAATTAATGCTAAGTATTAACGAACAACAGCAAAAATCTCCTGGAATAACATAAGCAGCAATTACAGGATGAGGAAAGAACCTAAAGCTTTCACCGTTCAAACCCCTTCCGAACATCGTTAGAGAAAGAGGCTTCGTTTGGCTGAGGGGGATGAGGGGCTTGGTAGGTGGCAGCTGGAACTGAGAGAATGTTGTCTAAAATAACTGAAAAGATATTAAGCAACAGACAAGGCTGGTGCAGGTGGATAGAAATGAAACAAGCCAGCTATTAGCTGCTCTGCAAGGTACTAGTGCGTGAGCTCTTTTGTGAGAGAAGAAATTCAGTGGTAGTGGGGGGGGAAAAAACCAAACACGGCCCTGGCAGCTCCTTAGTAGGGCTGGTAAAACATAAAAAAGCAGAGAGTGCCTCTCAGCTCTACACCTACCCTCTGCGGCACCGTGGGAGAGCTATTTGTACTAGACCCACTGCCTTTCCAACAGGAGCTGGTTCTTTGCTTTGGGGAGGCTTATGAAGTCTTTCACGTTCTCCCAAACCCTGTGATTTTGAAGCCTGTGGCAGAGGAGGATGGTGAAGCACAGAGAGGAAGGCTCAGTCCTCGGCTGAGCAAGGAGGATCTGGCTCCGTGTTCCTTATCCCGGAGCTGCTCAGCCCCAGGTCAGAGGACCCAGCTCTTGCCCGTCCCAGCAGACACTGAACAAGCAGCAGAGGGTAACACCCGTCCCCTGCCAACGTGCTCCCATAAAAGCCCCTTGTTACCAGTTCCTGAATCTACTGGGGAGGCTTGGCCCAACTGGTGCAAATTCCTTGCTGTGCCCCGTGGAAAAATGACGGTAAAAGCCCCCAAACCGATGCCCACGGAGGGTCCCTGTGACAATCCCATTTAAGGGAAAACTTCCCTCCTTTCTAAGCCACCCACGTTTCAACAACAGTGTCTTTTGTGGTACAGGCTGCAACGAATTTAAGAGCAATTACTGAGGGAGGTTCCTGGCCGGGGCCGATCGGTTTGGTTACAAGTGACACACCGATTCCCAGTGTAGACTGTCCCACCCCGTGAATCAGCGAGATTCCTTGGACTCCCCAAACCAAAGAGAGACGAACCTTCCGCTGACTCCCCGGGAGCCTGCCGAGGAGTCTGCAGAAGCTGTAGGAACGAGAAGGGACTTTGTAGGGAACGAGAAGGACTTTGTCACATTGGTTGCCCAGCCCCACCAGCACCGGCAGAGGGGCTGGCAGCCGTTTTTCCTGCTCCAGATAAACAATTCAAGAGCATTCAAAGATGAAATTTGCTTAAAGACATCCGGTTATGCAGAACTGAGGGTAATAAAGCGCCCGGGGAGATCGGAGGTTTTGTTATTAGCAGCGAATGCTCCGTTGGTAACCATTTGATCCGGAGCCATTTCTGGCTGCACGGATGCATTTGGGTACAAATTACAGGGAGGTTGGGTGGTTCCAGCGCCGGGTCACAGACAGCGTTAAAGCCGGAGAGGCGGAGAGCCGAGTCTACAAGTCATTCAATGCCACCTCGGGGTATCCCAGCGCATCCTACCCTGGGAACTGCTCTGCCGAGACATTCAGGTGCAGCTGAACTCAGACTATTAAAAATAGAGTCTGAGCCTTCCCCCCCCCC
>WTSP01027630.1:0-44707 GCA_025331215.1 Actenoides lindsayi | reverse complement strand
CTGCAGTAGTGAAAAGCTTCTACCAGCCAAGGAAATCTAGACACTGAAGGATAACTGGCACTTAGTCAAGTAGTAACACTCTGTACATCTCTGAAATAGTGATTCAGTTGCTATGTGGACAGTGTTGTAGACTTCGTTGCATGTTTTATTGCTAAAAAACTGTGAGAGCAAGCAGCCACTGATACATGGTCTAGATCTGAGCAAATACCCTTGGAGAGAAATGCATAGAGGAGAAAGTAACGCTCCCTATGTGAAAGCTTGGCCAAGTAACTAAGCTAAATTTATAAAGGATAAGGCTACTAGATATTGTGAAAATATCACTGGGTAGTAATGTAGTTTCCAGATCTTTTAAATGGCCAGCACTGCAACCCAAGTGCACCAGAAGATGTCTAGCACATTTTTGGCAGCTCTTGCCTTCTGCTGTTAAGCTGGCTGTGTGCAAGCTGGCTAATGGCACATGTAATACTCTTTAGCAAAACATGATTAGCTCTTCTCCAGACAGTACCAAGAAATCTCCTGTTCACTGTTAAAGTGACTATAGAGAAAATCGTTTATCATTATTTATTGCTTCTTGACTTCTTGTAGGTTTCCAAGAATGGCGTGCTCCCAGATGTTCTAGGGTAATGTCTGCCCATTTAGTCAGGTAAATATGGCACCTAAGGGTTCCTCAGGCATGGGCTAGTATTTGCCACTTCCCATTTAGGTGTATGAATCACTAGCTTTTTGCTCTGTTTAACTTCTGTTAGTCTGAATGAATCACAGTCCTAGGCCAGCAGTAGAAGTAATCTGGTTTAGAGATCTCTAAAGGTTATGTCCTTTAAAATGACGTTATTTAAACTAATTTAAATTACAGATGCTTAGTTCACTGCCAAGATCATATCTTTCTTCTAGAAAAGAGGTGAGTACCCATGGAAAAAAACTTGTGATATGATTTTTATTTGTGTAACACTTGCTTACTTGCTGGGGTACTAATTTAGATTATGATATAAAGCAGAGTGCTATAAAGGTTAGATTTGGATTTAATTTCTAACTACAGACAATCAATCAATCCTCCTCGGGAATAATTTGCATTGCACTCAGAAGAACTTCTGAAGAAGTTCTTCACTACGAGAGTGTGAGTCACTGGAACAGGTTGCCCAGGGATGTTGTGGACGCTCCGTCATTGGATGTGTTCAAGACCAGGTTGGATTAGGCCTCGTGCAGCCTGGTCTAGTAGGAGGTTTCCCTGCCCTTGGCAGGAAGGTTAGAACTAGATGATCTTTAAGGTCCTTTCCAACCCAAACCATTCTATGATTCCATGAGTCTTGTGGCAAAAAGAGACTGGATTGTGAGGTTTAAGCAAATTATTTATTTGAACTCACACATTTAACTGTAAGGCCCCAGGAAATGATCTATTTGAAGTCTAATATCCCACTAATGCAGGTGTTCATGGACACAATGGAAGAATGCTCTATTACAACCTAAAAGCAAGAATACGCTATAACAAACTAGAAAGCTCACTAAATATTATATGTTTGCAAACCTAGAGCATGCTAAATATTCACTTACCCTCCCCCAGGTAAGGGCTCTCAGTCCTTAAAAAATGACCTTGGCCAATGTCCTGGCCAAGAGGGAAGGGTCTCCATGCAGGTGAGATGTAGGTTGGAGAGGTGGTTCCCAATTCCTAAGCTAAACTTGAGGACTTTTTTCCCCTGGTTTACCAAGACTGATTATACAGTTTGAATACACAAAGTTGTGGCTGAAACTCTTCAGGTGGTTGTGTCAAAACTATGCCTGCTCGGATCACGCAGTCTGGATACACGAAAGTTTTGGCTGACGCCCTTCAGGCTCTCTTTTTCTTACTTTCTCAGGAAGCCAAATAGTGGTTTGAATTGAGACTCAGAGCATACTATTTGTTGAGGAATTTCAAGGCTCAGCTTAGGTTTTGGTTCTTTGTATGGAGCAGAATTGCCCTGTCTGGCCTGGAGTTTATGGATAACTCAAGGCTGAGCCACCTACACAGCTCCTCATGGGTCATCTCTGCATAGATAGGGCCTTAAGGCAAAAGAAGGCTGAGTCACTTGCAACATATCCACTCACACACACCTCCCACCCCACTCTGCCATGAGTTGCCTGCATGCTCTAGATGTTCCCAAAACTTGCTTATGAACTATCAGCCAGTCAATCCGTACAAGACTACATTTATCAGATTTACAACTTAAGGAACTGTTTACAATACATAGCTACAGATACTAAAAGTCGCTTATTCATTCAGCTCAGTTCTGTCACCTTTTCTTTCCTAATGCCTAAACTATGCATTCTCAGCTGTTGGGCAGCCGTATTTGCCTCCAAGTTCTCTCCTCTGTCTAGTAAAATAAAAATAGTTCAGGAATTCTGGATTAAATATGAGTTATATGCCACATACATCGTACACAAAAGAAGGTTAAATACAATGACCACAAACAAGAAATGACAGAGAAGAAAACAAAACAAAAAAATACCCAACTAAAAGACAAGGGAGAACCCAAGATATATAGATGAAAACATAGAATCAAGACGTTTTTCTCATTTGCAGCATCCATTTCCAAAGCAGACAAAATTTCAAATGTTAGAAAACTGTGAAGTTATCCTCTACAAATGGAACTCTCTACAGATTGAGTGGCATCCCACAGATATTGAGTTGACTGAAGAAATAAACTGTGAAGTTAAATTACAAACTTTCATAAAAAATTGTTTATAAACTTCGATTTGTATTAAATTTTTTAAAACGTAAAAGTGATTATTCTCCTAACAGACAGAACTTATATGAACCACTTTTTGACTCTGAATTTTCTAAAATCTACTGACACAATGAGTACTTGATCGACTTGTCTCTGTTTTCAGTCTTTTTGTTATTTTAAAGAACACAGAAGAAGGAGAAGTTTAATAATTTCTATCAGTTTTGCTTTGGTTTTGTTGGGGTTTTTTTCTAAAAGTACATTTAAAATAGTGAGACAAGTAGTAGATGAAACTGCAGCAAGGGTGTATTTTCAAAGACAGCTACATTTAAACTTTCCAAAACTGACTGTTCTTATGTTTTGAATTTGCATAATAGGAAAATTGTGAGTTTTAGACTTTGGCCTTTTTTAGTTTTCCATTCCTGTCTGACAGTCAAAATATTAAATTATGAAAACCTACTACATCACACTCGATATGTTTAATAGCAGAACATAAACCTAAGCTTTTATAGATTGCATTGGTTATACTACCACTGCTGCTTGATTTTCAAGAAGTTTGCAGAAATTATAAGAATGTAATAGTAATTTTCAGTCCTCTGTCAAATCTACTTGTGTGTATTTAGTTACCATTAATACTTGATTATGGGGCAATGGAGCTGAGCAGAAACCTTTTGTTGACTTCAATGAATGTTGAATTGGGTATTATATATGGACCAGAATGCCTAGCTGTTCATTTTGCAGGATTAAAGTGTTTCTTGCAACCTACAGATATATTTTTAAAGGTGTAGCCAGGATCATCATTCTTGGACACCAAATATTAACATAATAATATTTCACTCCAAAGGGATACAGAAAACAGTCATAACACTTCGGAGAACCAAGCAGTTCATATTCTCAAGTCATCATTTAGTGTCAATTTGGGCAACAGTATGAGCATTGACACACATAAGGGGCAATGTCATGAATATTTAGAGGCAGAAATTGCTTCTCACCTGGAGTTAACTGCAAAGATTAAGAAGTAACCAAGTAACAATTTACCATTATCTCCTATTCTTTATGATCTTCTTTCAGTTTTTCTGGTTAAAAACAGCTGAGTGGCATTAAGACATACAACCAGATACTGTTAGGTAGCCTAGCATCTGTGAACTTGTAGATCAAAACTAGTGCTCTGTCCTTCCCTCTAAATAACACTCGAGCAGCTGCTCCAGGTCATAAAGCCCTGGTGTCATCACTTTATTAAACAGTACACTCAATACCTGGCATGGTGTGCCTTTTAGACAGGAAATTTAATACCGAGTTCGTAGAAGTAATATCATAAAATAAACTTCTCTATTCAGAAGAAATTATTTCAGCAATAGCAAGGCATTGTTAGTAAAGAAATGGTGTTGACATGACTGCCATAGTGCCAGTTATAATGGCTCAGTAGTACCTCCAGGAAGCAGTTACATCCACAAGATGATAAACTGACATTTGATAGATTAATTTATAATCTCTAAATCAAAAGTTTATCTACTATAACCATTTTTGAACTAGGAGAACATACAATCCCAACTACCCTAACTACCTCACATGATCGTAGATTCTAATCCAGCAAAATTGAGATTAGCAACAGCCCATTATTTCAAAGGATATTGTATAGTTAAAGACAATTTAAATGTGTTTCACAAGTGGACCCTACAGAAGTGTTGTCTTTCCTGCCTGGAAAGGATTGCAATGGAGAATGCAGATGCTATTACCTTTTGCTTAATTGCAGAAGAGAATAGAAGGGAATTTCTTTCTCATCAAACACCTTTGAGGAATACTGATTTAGTCACAGTATTATACAGTTATTAGTTCAACTTGGGGCACTATGAACTAGCTGAGCAGACAACAGGCAGGCTTTTATGGGCTGTGCCAGAGTACCTGAAGAATTTTAAGAAAAAGAAGGTTTTTATAAATAAGTAATGCTTAAACAGAGAATGCCTAGGCATTTCATCATGACAAGGTATTCATGCATTTTATTTCCCTCTTTCCCTCATACTTTTCAATAGTTCTTCTTTTTACTGAATGAAATTGATTGTGCTGCCAGAGAGAAGAAATCACCAGTCCCCATGGAGAGGTGTAGAATTAGAGATGTGAGTGCTTAACTACCTTTTAACATCCACACATGTTCATGATTGGAATAATAAACAGATGTAGATGTCCTTTCCTATACTTCAAAAGGTTGTAGAAGACTAACAGAGGGAAGAAGCAAAAGACCTCTGCTATCTGAATTGACAGAGATATTTCTGAAGAAAAAATGTCCTTTGGCTAGTCCTCCCCTCTGACACAATAGTTCCACAGTTCTATCTGACACTACAGAAGATCAAACAGTTGGCAATTAAGCACCCTACCCGATCTCTCCCTGTTCCCTGCCCCCCAACCCTTTATTGGGTTGGGGAGGAGAATCAAATCAATATTGAGACTGTCTTCTCAAACTAGTTATGTGCTAGGTTTTTTTGTATAACTCAATATAGTATTTAAACTGTTTAGTGGGTACATGCTTTTTGGACAACAATCTACATGTATTGTGAGAATAATTCCAGTAGTTGAGAAGAGAAGGACTCTGCTGGGAAGTGTTGTCTAGAGACCCAGAGAAGAAACAGAAATATACAGTCTTATTCAAAAACCTAGGCTTCCTAGAGGAGGCCTCTACATACAAGCTAGACTGAAGAAATTATATGGTTAGAAGAAAGAGAAAGGCAGAGTTAAACAGTTTATAGAATACATTAAGAGACTGAACAGGATAGGAGAAGTCTAGAGGCTAGATGAAGGTACAGGTTAATAACACAAAGAATAGTGAAGTAAAACCATTAAAAAGAATAATGTCTAAGAAGGAGAATGTAGATCAGAGGCAAAGAAAGGTACTTTGCCAACTTCCTATTTCTTTTTTTTCTTTAAGCCTTTTTGCTCTGTTCTAAAGCAAAATAAAAACAACCCAACAAACCACAAAACTTAGTATTCAAAATATATAAAAAAGGAAAAAGATAGTTCAATGGAGCCAATTTCCATTTTATTTTTACCCATCACCTGTTATTTTGGGCTTTTTCAGACTTGACTAGACTAGACTAGACTAGACTTTGACTAGATGAAGGGAGGTTTTATGGGAGCTAAGTTTGAGATCTAATTGAAGAGGAAGGTCTGTCTTCAGTAAAAGTAGAAAAACATACAAATTGTTTTCACAATTTCATTCACATTTTATCTGGAACCTTATGTGAAATAATGCCTGCCTTGGAACATGCCTTGTGCAATGCATTTGAATTATATTGGTACATCCTCCCCTAATTAGTATCTTTTCTTTGTGTATGTGATATTAACATAAGCAAAAGTCTAACAAGGGAGTTGTTAAACTGCGTTTAAGAATGTTCTGTTTCTGCAGCAACTTTTGGACAGTAAGAACCCATGTGACTTATTTTAGATATTAAAATCTAATAGTATGCTTTGGGGACGCAAATTTCAAGTATTAGCTAAGCATTGTATTAATGGAAGCATGGTTTTATGACTAGGCAACAGTCTAAGGTGACTGTTATTTTGACTGAGATAGGGCATTGTTCACACTTAATAATGGTAATCAGACTATCAGAGTATAAAGGTTCTTTTTACTTAGAACAACACATTATTTTTAAGCACAAAGTTTAATCATTGATTAATTAAATTCTCATTCTATCTAAAACTTTTTTGAATTTTCAGAAACTCGATCTATCTGAAATGTGCTGACCAACTTAGTGCCACAAATGTTAAATAGAAAGTCTAACAAAGGGATGGGAAAGTATCTCTGTGTGATCTAGCAGCAGTGAATGTAGAAATAATCTTCAATCGAAACAGTGACAGGAATAGACTAGGAAATCAACTGGCTCTGATTGAATGATATGGAAGAGTTGGTACCCATACTGGGAAGGCCTTCTTAACCCTATTCCTACAAAAAAAAAACCCAAAACAACAACAACAAAAGACTAATAGAATAGTAAACTGTAGGTTACAGGGATATTTTACTAGGAAATAGAAGGAAAGAAAAAAAAGATAGGTTTATTTATGGAGGTTACAGGAAGAGTCTGATCTTCAGTTTTGTTGAGTTTACATTTGTGAGGTCATCCAAAGAGTGGCGTATAAGATACCAAAAAAGTCTGAATATAAGTCAAGGTGTTGGTAGGGAAGCTAATGATGTGTAGCAAAGTCTCTTGAGTGTTATATGCTTAAAAATTACATCTGAAAGGATGTACTTCAAATTGGACAAGTACATAAAGATGAAGGGTGAAGAAGGAACCATGCAAGTACAATAACACAGGAAGATCTATCCAAAAGACACCCGAGGAAAAAGTGGAGAATTAAGCACAGAACCATATAGCCATATTGTGTGGGCAATAAGGCAAGACAGAAACAGTTTTCAATGATGTGTAAGGAATGAGCAACTTTCGGAAGGAGAATCATTGAATACAACACTAAGGTTTAGCCAGAAAGAAATGACTGGACCCTGTAGACAGAGCAGTCACACTGTGGCAAAAACAGCATCCCTGCAAAGCTAGAGTGCAAAACTATGGGTAATTCTGAAGTTCACTTTTTTGAAGGTAACTCAATTCAGGTAAGATTTGAAGTTGAGCATATCTAAAAATAGCTTTTAAGTGAATGTTGTCCTCAGTGATAGTAAGTATATACCTGTGCTACAACTTCAGCACTCTTCACATACTTCCTAGTGCTCTTAAATATTAAACTCCAAAGGAGAAATAACACAGAAGTAGAGGATGTTTTACATTCCAGTATAAAATCAGTCACTATGGAAACTGCTTGAGCAATGTTAGAAAGTCCTGGTTACTGGTATGTTAATACCACTTCAGAGGGTATATTACATCTTCCATCTCCTTTTATTAAATATAGTTGCAACACTGTTAGAATCTGTGTGCCTGTAAGAGGGGTTGGATATTGATTCATATGAATTGCATCACTATATTAATTAAGGTTTGGAAGTAGACGATTTTTTTTTCTTTTGTGTTTTCACACACACTTCATGTGTAATCTGAAAGGTCAGAAAATTCTGGTCAAGTCACTGCAGTGTGTTAAATATGTCTGAACTGGAGAAGAAATGTAAATGTAATGTGAGAGCTTTAGACAAAAATCCACGGCAACAAAAGAGACCAAAATCATTTCAGGTAACTGTGCTAATTTAACTGGGCCATGCCCTGGGTTAAATTCAAGACACCTCAGCTCTTGAACCATAGTATTTGGTTTAAAATTTTGTTCATTTATTACAAAGGATTTCATTCAATGAATTCCTGTGAATCACTACTTAGCTTTTCACTCCATACTTTCAAAAATATATGTTTTTATATGTTCAATTTCAAATTTTTCAGTCTTAGAGAGCTGAATTCTGACAGAACTATATTCTGTCTTTCTCCTGTACATTTGGGTAATATTTAGTTCTTAATATGGTAATAAAGAGCAGGAGGAAAAAAAAAAAAGTGAGTTAAATAAGATTAATTATTAAAACATTCTGACCTTAAAGAGACTTGGCTTTTTGAAAAATCTGTTCTGGGAAAACCAGTTAGCTCTGCTTAAAAATCTAGCATTCATGAATGGTATGTTCAGAAAAAAAACCACTTTTTAATGTGGAAGAAAATAGGATACTTATGAAGCCAATTGTATCTAGAAAACCAGAAAAGAGTCTCCAAACTGTTCATTATTTCTTCTCCCTCCTTTCCCCAGATCTATCCTGGTTGTAGCCAACATGATTAGTAATGACTAAGAACGCTGTTGCTTAAATACTTTTAGGGATCTTTTGGAAATACTGCAGGATATTTATATGAATGATTTATATATATATAATTTAACGTTCCCGTTATATTTTATTTACTGAAAAAGTTCAGTAAGACTTCACAGTGGGAGTTATAGCTGCTTTCTGTTGGGTATTATGGAAGACCTGTATGAATAATAGATTGGTTGTTCTCTGATGATTGAAATATAGATTTAAAATCTACAGTTGTCTCAGCCTGTAAAATTAGAACCAATAAATACAATAAGTTAGAAACACAAAGATAAAATTTTCAGCAGACTTGAACCAAAGAGCAGGATTCACAAACAGTCCTCTTCAGCAGTGTTTATTTCACCTTAGGAAAAGCAAGCAGAATAAAATAGTTTATTAAAGTGAAAAGCACCTATCAAATACTTTTCAGTAGTCCAGAAGCGCATTCAGTTGGCCCCCTCATCATAACCATTCTGTAATTACCCTTTCCTTTATGACAGAAATTCTGTGCTTTTGACAAATACCTTTCTTGTACCGTATGATTTACCAGTGGTCCCATGATCACACAAGAGAGATCTGAAAAATGAAAGAAAACTCTTCCTGCCCAAAGAATGTTATATAACAAGCAAGCTGATAACAAGATGAGGGGAAGGCTGAGCTTCTCAACAAACTTTTTTCCTTGATCTTTACTGGCAGCCTCACTCCTCACACCTCCCAAGTTAAAAAGCCACAAGATGGGGACCAGGGGGACAAAGTCAGGTTTGTGATCACCTGTGGAACCTGAAAATAGACAAGTCTATGGGACTAGAGAAGATGCATCCCAGAATCCTGAGGGAATTGTTTGATGCAGTTGCCAAGCCACTCTCCACTACATTAAAAAAGTCCTGTCACGTGGAGTCCCTGGTGACTGGAAGAAAGGACACATTACACCCATTTTTAAAAAGGGTAGAAAGGGGGACCCTGGGAACTACTGATCTGTCAGCCTCATCTCTGTGCCTGGCAAGATCATGGAGCAGATTCTCCTGGAAGCTCTGGTAAGGCACATGGAGGACAGGGAGGTGATCAGAGACAGCCGGCATGGCTTCACTAAGGGCAAGTCAGTCAAGTCCTGCCTAACTGTAGCTTTCTACAGTGGACTGACTACATCAGTGGACAAGTGAAGAGCTGTGGATGTCATCTATCTGGACTTCTTCAAGGCCTTTGACATGGTCTCCCACAACATAATCCTCATCAAGTTGGAGAGATATGGATTTGAGGGGTGGACTGTTCAGTGGATAAGGGATTGGCTGGATGGTCTCATCCAGAGGGTGGTGGTCAATGGCTCAATGTCCATGTGGAAATCAGTGACAAGTGGTGTCCCTCAGGGGTCTGTACTGCGACCAGTACTGTTTAATATTTTCATCAATGATACAGACAGCAGGATCAAGTGCACCATCAGCAAGTTTGTAGATGACACCAAGCTGAGTCATGTGGTTCATATACCAGAGGGATGGGATGTCATCCAGAAGGACCTGGACAAGCTGGAGAAGTGGGCCAGGTGAACTTCTTGAGGTTCAACAAGACCAAGTGCAGGTTCCTGCACCTGGGTCCGAACAATCGTCATTATCAATATAGGCTGGGGGATAGAAAGCAGCCCTGTGGAAAAGGTATTGGGGGTTCTGGTGGACAAGAAGCTGGATATGAGTCAACAATGTGCACTTGCAACCCAGAAGGCCAATCACATCCTGGGCTGCATCAAAAGGAGCATGGACAGCAGATCGAGAGAGGTGATTCTGCCACTCTTGCCCTGCTCTGGTGAGACCTCACACAGAGTACTGTGTCCCTCTGGAGCCCTCAGCACAGGAAGGACATGGACCTGATAGAGCAGGTCTGGAGGAGGGCCGCAATAATGATCAGAGGGCTGGAACACCTCTCCTGTGAGGACAAGCTGAGGCAGTTGGGGTTGTTCAGCCTGGAGAAGAGAAGGCTCCAGGGAGACCACATAGCAACCTTCCACTACCTGAAGGGGGACTACAAGGAAGCTGGAGAGAGCACTGTTTACAAGGGCTTGTAGTGATAGGACAAGGGGCAGTGGTTTTAAACTAGAGCAGGGTAGATTTAGGTTGGACATTAGGAAGAAATTCTTTAATATGAGGGTGGTGGAACACTGAAACAGGTTTCCCAGGAAGGTGGTAGAGGCCTCTTCCCTTGAGACATTCAAGGTCAGGCTTGATGAGGCTCTGAACAGCCTGACTTAGTCGGAGATGTCCCTGCTTACTGCAGGGGAATCGGACTAGATGACCTTTGGAGGTCTCTCAACCCAAGGCATTCTATGATTCTATGGTTCTATGATAATGTAAGTAGTCTGATTCGAAGTAAATTTGGCTTTGGTACTGGCAAGCACACCTGAAGTGCCTAGTGGCACACGGTGCCATCACAATAAACATGATACAAAGTCAATTACTCCAGTGCCTGGTTAATAAATGTTTAAGAAATTACTTACGCTTCTGCACATAGTGGTTTTCCTATAATACACTGTAAAATGACCTTTAAAATGCTCAAGTGCTTTGTCTTCAACTTGTTCATGCACAGTAGAGACTAAGGGGAGAATTTGGATTTGTCAAGTGTGTGAGAGCTAAACCAAACCTTGTCAGGTCTTACACAACGTTTTTGTAAAACTTGTGCAGTGAATGAACTGAACTACCAGGTTCTGGTATCATTATTAGCAACGTTTGTGAAAGACAATTTCTCTACAGAAGTTTTCATAATACCTACGGAAGTATTCATAACACTGTCATTTGCATTAACATTTTGCATCACTTTGCAATATCAGTAAAATCATCAACAAATCTCCTCGACTTGACGATCATCAAAAATGTATTGTGAAGTTTGAAAAAATACTCTAATTTTATTACATTCGACATCAGATAGAAACCTTACATAAAATTTCATTCAGGAATAGCAAGTGCTCTGAATAAAAGCACTTCTTAAGAAAAATCCATTCATTTCCATCTTAATTTGTTTTTTTTGTTTGCCTTCATTGAGCTCTGCAACCCATTATTTGAACGGTGCATTGCAGCATTTTGCCTCTGAAAATTTGTATCACTTTTAACAGATATGCCTAATTTAACATTTTGTGTTCTGTCTGTCTAATTTAACATTTTGTGTTCTGTCTGTCTAATTTAACATTTTGTGTTCTGTTTTGCTCTTAAATGTAATAGCAGAGAGCGGTTGATTGAGGTTCACATTGGTTCTCTTGATCTAAGGTTATATTTGTAAATATAAAGTGTCTTCAGGAATCAAGGTCAGAACTGAGCATACTAGCAGTACTAGAGCATATAACATTTTCTGAATTCAAATCTGAGGTTATATTATATTCACCCCATGTTCTTTCTTTCAGATTCACAGAAGTAATGCTTTTTTTAGCACTTTCTAGGATTAATAGATGTTGGGACAATTATAAAACATCCTTTCAGCTTTTGAAGGCTGAAGGAAATAAAACTTAACATGTAGAGTGACAGTCCTTGACTAGGCAAGGACATTTTTTCTGTTCTGCTGCCCAAAAAGAGACAGTAGCTGTTTGCCACCTCCTAGAGTTGACAGGGAGCAGTCAGCACGTAAGTACCTCCTGGTTGTAGCTATCAAATAGTACTTGAGTGCCTTTGCTGACAGCACTAATTTATGGAAAGTCTGTGGACAGAGAGGTAGTAGAGAGAGTGCTGTCCTATCTAGCACTGATAAACTGAAGGTTTTAGTTGATCCCCACATCACTTGAAGTGAGAACCTTCATCAAAATCGTAGAGCATAAAAAAGATAACTATCATATATGGAAATCTTATATCTCCTGTGACCCTGCCTTTTTGATGGTTTCTATGGCATATTCTTCCTTAAAGAGAGCTTAGCCAGCTTTACAAGACAGGACTGTGAGCCTATGGGATCATCTCTTAAAACTCTGTGCTGACACTGGAGCTAGATGATTCATGAGGCACCATACCCTGCTGGCAGTCTGGATACTCATGGGTGTTAAAGACTGAACCTGCCTTCTCAAAAGTGAGAAAGGCAGTCAAAGCAGATCTAGATTCTACATACACAAATATCTAGATTTTAAAAACTTTACCAGCTTATACCAGTTTCATTTTTTCTGTCCTCTATGCCCTATTAATACTGGATGGAAATAGAGTGTGATACGTACTCCAGATTCCTGTATCACAACTTACATTTCAAGTACACATTTGATTTTCAAAATATGCTTACATTTTGGTTGTAATATGCAACTTTTGAAATACACAAATCGACATATTCTTACTCTCTGCTGGCTGGTTTGCTAGTGAACTACAGTCGTTGCATTCTTGAATTAGCTAATAGAAAACAAATTATTTAGTACAGTTAGTCTCACCAGTACCGCCTGCCAACGTCTCTCCTGCAGCACAAATCAGATAAGCTAATTGGGCAAGCGAGAGGTTTCTCACAGCATGCAGGAACCTATGCAGTGCATTCCTAATAAAACTGCTGGCCAGTGTCACGTGTCATGAACGGCAGATAAATTGGTAGTGGTTTACAAGCCTATTCTGTGCTGCTTTCTGAAAACTGGCTGTAAAGCAGTAGCACTTGTCTTTGGAATTCTTTGATATGAACCCTGTACATCTGCAGGAGTTTCTGTTCTGTGCAGGAAGCAGAAAAGGCAGGCAAAGAGTCTCTGGAACACCAGTGCTGGGTCATCAACTGCTCATCTGAGTGAGGAAATTAAAAGGCAGGGTGCTTTAAAGCAACAAGAAATAGCTTTTGACAATGTGCTGTTGTGGACACCAAATATCTGTCATTCGTATGACTCCTATAAACTGACCCAAAAAGCTAGTTAAATGCTCAAATGAGCCTCGAGTGTTATATAGCTGGTCTTTGGACACGTGTGTGCTTTTGTTACATACTCCTGAAGTACAAGACAAATGGAAGCTGTGTCTCCTCTTCTTGAAAATAGGTTATTACCTTGTATTAAAGGTTCTTCTGTTATGTTTCCCATTGCTTTATAGCATTTCAGATTGCACATCAATTTTAAAACATCATTTGAACTAGTCTTTGTCCTCTTTGCACATAGAAATGGTAATATTCTATTGTTTCCTTGCTATAACGAATGCTGAATTAGCAGATTCTTTTAATTCTGTTCTATTTTGAAGTTTGAAATACCAGGAACAAGTGTTTTTTCAGGATATTAATCTCACTAGCAAAACCTAGGAAGGTGGTATTGCTTACAGTGTGTTTGTTGGCATAGCCATTAAATGACTGTGGTACTCTGAAGGAAGTAAGAAGAAAATTCATCTGCATATATTGTTGTGCAGTTTGCCTTTACTTCATATTATTGAAAAACATATGAAGCATTAGAAATACATTTTAGTAATACATTTAACCAAAATTCAATATTTTTTTTTTTTACAGTAAAAAAAAGAGGGAGAACATGGCCTTAATTTGAAAATGGACTGTGACAGTATTCACACCTTCTTTATCACTATGCAATCAGTCTTACTTACTCCTGCCCATTTTACACTTTCCACTTCTCCTTGTCATTCACATACGGTAAATGGAAACAGCATAATTTAGGGTGTTGTAAATAAATTTTATTTCATCCTATTTTGCTTCTTCTCCAAATTTTTACTTTTCCAATGGAAAACCATCCTTCCCTGTGCCGTAATACAGTTTGCAGCAGCTGAATTCCCTGGTGCAAGAATGAGTAGGCAGCTGCTAGTACCTCTGCTGTTCTTAAACAGCCATGGGTACACCCAGAGAAGAAAATTTATCTTCTGAATCATTCTGCATATTTCTTTCCCCACCTCTTTAACAGTTCACTGCTTCACATCTAGCCAGTGTCTCTGCAGAAAGCTTTTGAAAGCATTTTAAATTGTGAGATGCTTTCAGTAATATTGAAACCTTGGAACGTCCTGGACTACAGCTTTGTCAGATTGGAAACTGAAAATGCCATCATGCTGTTAAAGCATTTCATTATATTTGAATTGTTATAGCTTTTGAATGAAAGTCACAATGCTACCTATAAAGATGTGTATCTATCTTGTAAAAGATGGCAGCTCTTATTGTCATTGTCTGATTTTGCTGCTTTTAACTTTCTTCTGGTAGCCGCAGATCAAAAAACCAAACCAAAACAAAACCAACAAAAAAAACACATATTATGAGCTGTATTTCAGGTATGTCTGATGAAGCATAGAAAAACCGTTCAGAATACACTATTTTCTTTTTTCTCCCATGGCTGAGTGGTCATGATGATAAAGGTCAAAGAATTTGAAAAACTTGAAGGTAAAAAAATCCTGTGTTCAGTTGCAAGATTGCGCTGTTTAGTACTCTTCTGAGTTAGTGAATTCACACAATTTTTGAAGTCATTTTAGTTTTTATCTAAACAAAGGGATGGTACTAAATTCTCACATTAAAGAATTAGGTTTTTTCAACTGTTTGAGATAAAAAGAAACTTTTTTTGCCTTGAGACTGTGTATGTTTGACTCTGTTGAATGATTTTGATTTAAAACCCCCAAGGAGTTTATTTGCAGTAAATAAATTCAGACTCCTTGCAGATACTGATTCCTTATTTAAGAATATTTTATATTTTTCTTAGTCTTATGCTGTTTTACGCAGGCAAAGGAAAATGAGCATCAATTCAATTTTTTTTTTATTTTTATTTATTTTTTTTAATCTTTATGTCAAAACTGAGATCCACAAGTGTATCCTGAAAGATTTTGTGAAACTTGTGCATGTCTGCCTGATGGGAACGGTATAGAATTGCAGCTGAAATGATCAAACAACTTTGAAAACAGCTGCAGGCAGAGTGGATTGCAGTCACCTCACTCTGGAGGATTGTGTATACAGGAGGATATAACGTGCTATTTACTACTATTTTTTGACAACTTTGAACAGAAACATGGTAGGTCATGCTCTATACTGGGAAAATAAATAGTATACCTACACTGAGTCAGAGTAACAAAGTATACGAGACATGAATGTAGTGATAGTTCCCCTTTTATCATCTCCCAATAAGTTATGAATCAGATGCTTCATGAATCAAATGTCATCTCTTTGTATTTAATAGACCAAGATAGATTTTTTTTTCCCCACCATTAATTTTCTTGTTTTCTTAATCCACGTGTACTTCTGTCATCATCTACATTTGTGGTGCTGTCTAGTTACACGTTGAAGGAAGAAGCACACCTTTTATTTTCAACTTGTCTGCCGTTAGCCTTGATGGCCTCTTTTTCTCATACTATAAGAGACAATCAGTAATCGGTCCCTCTTCTGCTTATTGTCCTGCCCCTGATGATTTTATAATCAATTATTGCATTTCCTTTGTCATTCTTTTACTTAGTAAGCATTCTTGTCCCTTCAGTAGCTCAGAGAAAGACATTATGGACCTTTATTGGTCCTTGTTGCCCTTTTCTGCACTTGTTCTTTTTCTGCTGTAATTCTTGAGGGTGGGAAGTTTTAAAGACTGTCAAAATATTTAATTTGGTTTGATTTCCTTTCCTTAACAATAATTCTTAATATTCAGTACTGGTTTTTTTATTGACTGTTTTTTTTTTATTATTTTTATTTTTTATTGACTGTTTTTCACTGTAAGTAAAACATAGAAATGCAGTATTTTAAACTTCACAAGGCAGATGAACAAGAAGATACTTTAGGTTCATGTGCACCTTATTTGATGTGTGTTATTCACAGTCTTGAGATGTTATCCAGGGTTTGTATTATGTTGGTTAGGGATTAATATGAGGAATTTACAAGAAGCATATGAAGAGAGTTTTTTGAATTAGTGCAAACAGCACATATGGGTATTTATGGTACATTCTAATGTTTCCTCACTGTGATATATCAGTTTGCTAAATGCTTGTGGTCGCTCAGTGCACAACTTTTACCGTTTACTTTTCCATAGCACACAGCTAGACTGAAATGTATATTCATGCTAGTGAATAACTGCAGATGTTGAGATACACCCAAACCCCAGGCTGTTTTAAGAGATGCAGATAAAATGGGGCAAATTACTCTGAGACAATGTTTCTGATGCTAAGCCTAAGGTCTAGGATGATGGTCAGAAAGAAATGTTTATATAGAACCTTGACTAGAAACCCTGCTAAATTTGGTAAAAGTGTTGTTCACCAATTTCTTATGGGTTTGGAGTTTTGGGGGTGTCTTTATATTGATGAACCTTTTCTTAAAGGTGGGGTTTGTTTGTTGTTTTGTTTTGTTATACCCTGAAGAATTTATCTTCTAATTTTCCTCAAGTACAAGGGCGGATTGGGCTCCCTGTGAGATTTGCATTTCACCTTCAGCCTGAGTCAGAGCATCTGTCATTTGGCAAACAGAAGCACCTCTCTTGGAAACTCTCATAACTCTGGAGGAGTTTGGTGTTGAAAGAAAGGATTTTAAAAGTTGAGAATTTTTTTCTTGTGATTGATGGTATTTATCTCCATATACAAAACTTGGGCCCAAGAAGGAAGAAAACTTACTTTATTTTCTCCCCTACTTTGTAACAGCTCCAGAATGGCCTTTTTGTTTATGCTCATATCCAGTCCAAACAAATTGAAAATAAAATGAACGCTTCATTTACAGGACGCAACATAAGGTCTGTTACAGCAGCATTCACAATTTAGGAAAAGACAGCTCGAAATCAAAGCTAAACATACCATTTTCTGTTGTGTCTTCTCCTGATCATGGTAGACAGAAGAAGGCTGTTTGAGGCTGGTAAGCACAGCAAAACTAATCCTCTCCACATGTTGTTGCTGGAGTGTGAAACAAAAGGATCACAAAATTTTCTTCCTATTCATCTGGTAGCGAACTGGCACAGAAGCAGCAGTGTTGTGGTTGGATGGAGAGTTCAGTACTTCAGAAAAGCTCTGTAGATTACAAAATCTCTCAGTAGTTTCCATGGAATACATTTTTGCCCCTAGTTCTGAAGTGTAAGATGCCTGTGGACAGACTTAGTCTTATTTCTGCTCTGGCTTCTTCTCTGTTGTCAATTTCTGTCATCATTCTATGCTCCCACAATTAATTTTTATATGTATAAAAATTATATTTATAGATACCTGTATACATAGCTATTTAAGTTCAACACCATTAACTCTGCAGTATTTGTCTAAGGTATTAAGTTTCAGAAATCCTAACCTATAATACGTATTAGTTTGCTAGGGAATGTTTACAACTCATGTTCAAATCAGTTCTTCTTTAAAAGTAATCACAGTAAAGTAACAAGCTTTGAATATTTCAAAACTAGGAAAACTCACTCTAGATTAACTTGCCCTTCAATTGGTCTTTACATCACCTTTTTTTTTTCTTTCTCTTTTTTTTTTAACCAAAAATTGAGAATTGCAAGTACTAAAAGACCTACAGGCAGATTGGAAGGATTTGCATTCATTCTGTTTTATTATTTCTCAGACAGGATGTTTTCACTGTTACTAAGTAACTATTTCTAAATATGATGAAGTGAATGCTACAGTGTTTAAAAATGTACTATATCCTTGAAAACTTTTTGTAAGTAAATTGTCTGAAATTAACAACACAGATTTCAGAAATACAATGTAGTTGATTTTTATTTTTTTTTTTAAATTACCTGTATCTAGTTCCTTTAGATAAAAAAAAAAACTCAAAACTTTCAAAGTACTGAGGAACTGTTTGACCTTGTCCTAGGTTAAAAAAAAGAAAACAGAAAAATTTTGAAATCTCTTAACTTCTCAGAGGAATCTGATTTTCGTACACAGTACAATCTCCACTTGCAAGGAGCTGTTTAAGCATAAAAATCAGATGTAATTTTCAGGTTCCATTTTGCTCTGATATTGAGTAGTTTGTAAACTTACTACTTAAATTCTCCCTTTACCATTTTCCAGGCTGGACAAAATTGTCTTTTTTTTGGGTTTGAGTGCATTTGTTATCCCTTGATTCCATGGTAGTTCTTGCAGAAGTAAAGTCTTCTTCAAACTACATAAACATAAACCATTTTAAAAGAATGACACAGACCACTAAATTAATGAAGAATGGTTCATTAAAGGAAATGCGCTGTTATGTTAAGAGTACACAATGTCATCATTTTCTCAGACATAAATATCTTCAATTCAGAATCCTCTTAATAAGGAGAAAAATGTCCTAAAAGTATTTAGTGTTGAATTAACTAGATTACCCTCTTGGATGACCATACAGATGATACCAAGCCACTTATACATGCAAATAAGTAAGAAATTCTGTCTTCTATACAGTGAAACTCTCCAGTATAGGAGAGAACATTGAAACATCCAGCTCAGAGACTAGATTTTTTTAGCTGATAGAGCATGGAATTATCTATTTGAAGGAAAAAAAAGATTGTTCTCAGGTAGAGTCTTTAACTTCCGATTTACATTTTTAACTCTCACACTGAGTTACCCTAAATGATAAAAACTTCAACTTAGAGTTATGTGTGTATTTCATATGAATGTATTCCTAGTTGCAACATTTCTGAAGGCTGCAGGAGAGATTTTAAAGTTTACTTTCCACATAATTAAAGTGCATGCATACATACATGTAAATTCATAAATCCATTCCCTTTACCATGACCTCAGTTTTTTTCTTTAAGTATTGAGGTTTGTGGCATAGTTAATTGGAGGGAAGAGTAATAATTTGAATTATGATGGATATCAGCCTGTAAAGAGTTTGAATGGATTAAATATTATATTTGTATTGTAGTGTTACAAAATACCTAGATGGAAAAATTAACCTCTGGAAGAATTAAGCATTCTGCTTAAACTGAAAAATATTCAGTTTGCCCATGTTTTCCACAGAGCTATGCTCACAGCTATTTTTAGGAGTGAAAAAATGAACTCCAACTATCCTTCCATCCTCTTATTTTCAATAATGAGAAATTAAATAATGAAAAAGAGGAAAATAATATTACAGAGAGAGGAAAGAGGGAGTTATATTAAAACTACTTCTTGCATGCTTTTTATTGATTTAGTTTTCTTAGGCATGATGTATTTGGACAAGTTAAAAGTATTTGTAGCATTCCTTGCCACACTTATTAGCACAGCATTCTTATGATGGTGACTTTGATTTTGACTCTGAAAGAATGTTATTAATTTGATGATGAAAGTTTTACTGAAACAAGGGAAATAATGTTGATGTGAAGAGGAGAAAAACTGTGACAATGAGGATTAAAACTTCTATTACCTGGTTTTCTAGTTGCTTTGTGTCATCTTTTTTTCAGCAGATGAGGGAAGGCAGGATACCTTTAGCCTTTTTTGTAAACCAGGAATTGACAAAGAATCCACAATTCTAAACAGATAAATTAGTTTGGAGGATTTCCCATGGATAGGATGATCTGAAATTTATCACTTTTTGAATGCTATTCATTAGGAATGTCTGTATGGCCCACTGTGTATTCTTATAAAAGAAGATTATTCATTAGTGTTGGTGATTGCACCCCAGTTTATTGCTTTTAATTAAATATGTCCTGTCTCCTGATGTGAAAGGTTTTTGATGGGAATAGAGACAGAATCTATTTGATAATGTACTAACTACTTGGGTCACAGTAATTCCTTCCAGGAATCCCTTCAGTTCTTGTCACATCTATGGCAGTACCTAAAAAAAAAAGTAGAACAGGCTGAATAGAAAAATCACTTAATCTAACTCATACACAAAGTCTTTTGCCTGGAATTTGGTAGACCTCAGTGAAGAGCATCAGAACACAGTTGTCTAAGCCTAACTGGAAAATTCATGAGAGAATGGAGCTATCCAGTTAGACTCTGGCTACCAAAAAAAAACCATTTAGTGAAAATACCTCGCAGGACTCAGTGGCCTCACAGGTTTGAGATATCCACTTAGTAGAAAAGATAAAGACCAACAATATGCAGCTTTCTTCTCCTTTTATACTAGGATAAGTACAGACAGAGAGCAGAATATTTTTCACTAAGTCACCATGAGGAGCAAGGAAATAAACCAAAAAAATAGGAGAGAAGGAAACTTTTAAATTGAGGGTCTCCCTCACAGTCCTTTTTTATCTAGACAAGATATTTTCTGGAGATAGGATTTCTGCGGAAACAGTCTACTGTGTGAAATTACCTGGCTGTCTATTCTTGTTCCATCACCTGTTTTAAATGGAACAAGCATTTTTTATGATCTTTATCAAAACTGCCTCCTAGCTTTAGCTTTTGGGTGATGATAAATTGAGAATGTAGCCTAATTTCGGAGAGTTTTCTTGGAGAGAAGCAGTCCCTGCACACCTCTAGTCGAAACATTCTTTCCCCAACTATATCTAGGGGAAGGGCTACACCTTGGTGCTTTCTTCTTTCCTCTCAGAAGGTATGGGAGGGGCCTGAGAGATTTTTCTGCAGTTTTCAGTTTAAGAGGTCTATACAATATCTGAGCATGATCAACATATGCAGGTTTCTCAGACTAACCACGTTTTGTTTCTTCAAAATAGACACGAGAAAAAACTTACAAAATATGAACAGGTTTTTAGCATTCACTGCCACTCTGCTAAATGCATTGGTTTTAGGTTGTAATGAGGTCTTATTTTGTTCCCACCATCCCCTTCCAAGTCTCTCTACTTCTTAATATGGCATCATATTTCTTCCAGTTTCTGTAGCCTCATTAGTACTACTGATTTCTGAGATTTACTGCCCTCTTCATCTTTGCTGCACTAAGCAATTTAAAAGTTCAGGCATTAACCATTGTTTCTAGCTGTACCTAATTTACAAGAATCAAACTACTTTCTTCTACTTTTTGTCACCTTTCTCTGTCACCTGTTCTCACTTGACAGATAGAGAACTTTTCATATTTACTCTTCTACCCTGTCACTGCTGAAGACTTCCTTACTCTTAATGTACTCTTCCACTGAAGACGACAAGCTGGCATGTAATTTGCATGAACTGTTTCAAGATCTGCTTCTAAACATGACAGTCTGCTGAGCTGCTGTCACAAGCAGAGTATTAATTCCTCTTCCCTTTCAAGGCACAAACTGTGGAGGAAGCACATAGAGAGGTGATGGCTCAGACTAGTGAAGTTGGTACCCTTATCAACAAAGCAGAATGCTTTGGCAAAGCTATTGTCATGTCTGGATTCATGGAAAATAAATGTTCAAAACAGGAATTTATTTATTTTTTTTTTCAGAATGTGCTGTCATCTCAGAGAATAATGAAATAGATAATGGATTGGCTAGAAGGTATAACTTTCTTGGTATGAGGTTGCCTCTGATCTCAAGTGTTGCTTGTGAGATGCAGCCTCCAAAGCCAGTTATTGTGTCTGAGTTGAGAGTGACTCACCAAAAGTCACTTTTGGCTACCAGTTCTATAAAAGAATAAGCATCTATTTCATAACAGTAGACAATTCAACTATATATATGATTTTGCTTCTTTCTATCATGTTTAAGTCTGTAGTATGCTGTGTTGCATATGGCAGATAGGAATTTTTTTGCCTAATTTTGAGCTAGCCTAATGCTTTTGTCATAATATATTCCTGCTGTGAAGAAGGAGCTTTGGTAATAAGAATATAGTTTAAAATGTTTCTACTTAGAAACCACCTTCTCTGCATTTTGTTTCTGTCAGGGTGATGTTGGCTCACTCAAGCCAACATTTTGTTTCATTCTGGTTCACTCAGCACAGATACAAACACAATTTCTCTGTCAGCAAGTTTGGGTTAAGCAGGTAACTGCCATACTGTGCTCATCAGAAGATATTGTCCCCTCTGTTCTGCTGGCTTAAGCATTTAGTTTCTGTGGTCTTATCAAGTCCTTAATCCAAGTTTATAAAGAATAGAAAATTTTAAAAATGCTTCTTTTTTTTTTCACCGAGTATTATGTCTATCTTGTGCCAATTCTTTACTGTACAGATTCTGCAATACATTTACATTCCCCAGGGTGTTTTAATCAAGGCTTCTCCTAAAAACAAAGGACCCTTTTTGTTTGTCTATTCTTTGAAATGCACAAAATTTTCTCAATTTTCATTGAGTGATGAACTGTTAGGAGTTGCTGAATGCATCAAGCTCTTATGACACAGCTGGATTCTATGCACCATAGCCTGACAGCTTGAAGACTACTGCCTTTATGTGCTGTCATGGACACACAGCAGCAAAGCTGAACATCTGCAAGCTTCCCCTCAGTAGCTGCCCTCAAAACCTGGGTCTTCTCCAGCTGCCTGACGCTGGAAACCATGAACCCTTCAAGTTTGTGGTCCCAGTCCCCTTTCAGGTGTCTAGATCTCTTAGAAGGCCTGTGAGGTGGGACTGAAGTTGGCTAGTGTTTGCACAGAGACACACAGAATAAAGACCTCACCCCCATGTGGTAGCTAGAAATAGGATTTAATACATGTAGAGGATAGACTGCAGTGGTCAAATGTAAGGACCAGTCAGACAGACCTATAGACAAGCTGCCTGTTTACACCCAGTAACTTTTTTCCCCTTTCCCCAGTGTTTGCCCACATTTGCTCCTTTCTGATTGTCATGGGCAAAACAGTACAATCAGCAATTTTTACTTAATATAATTTTATTCCAATTAACCTAAAGTTTTAACTAATGATTTAAACACTGGGTCCAAAAGAAAAGGAAACAAACCAAGTACAAAACAACCAACATTAAAAAAAACCCCAAACACTTAAAGGAACCCCCTTCCTTGTCCCTTCAGCAACGTGACTGGTACTGCAGGGGATCAAAGCATAATGGCTTCTTCCCAACACTCCATGCTTTTTACATATTTAGTCCAAGTCAAGCATGGGTTTCTGCACTCCATTATCTTCTTGGGGGAATACCACCTTTGCTGCACTCTGACACACAGATCATGCAGTCTAAGGATAGATGATATGGTTAGGATGGTTTTTTATTCCTGAAATGTTGTGGACTCATTCTGAAATTTCATTCATATCATGCTTCATTTAATATATAAATAAAGAATGATGATCTGTGTAATTAACTTTCTAGTTATGCAACTTAGATAAATGAGAAATGCATTGTTAGCTTGTTCAAGAAACATATCCTTAAATGCTCTGTATCTGGCAGGTAGGATAGGGAATGTTCCAAAACTTCTTTCTCTCAGTACCTAAGTATAAGATTTATAGAAAAGATTGCAGAATGGGACTTCTGAAGAGCAGCTGTCTTGGATTCTAAGTGGTGGTACCAGTGTATAAGAGCAAAATTAATTACGTCATAGAACAGAGCCCCAGTAAAGGAGCAGAAAGCAGACAAAACCAGAATTTCTTACAGAAAGAACTGCAGACAAGGAAATTGTAAATGCATATAAATGCCAAATTATCCCCACAAACAATCCACTGCTGGAAGCTCTACTAAACAGGGGAAGCAGTAAGCCTAATGATAATTTCTGTTGCAAATGAATTCAACTAGAAACCCCTATCTTGTTCTCTAAACATAATAATGTCGTTTGAAAAACTTTATTTTCTCTAGTAAGTTCCTAATACTGTCTTTCCAACTCTTTATGGGTCAGAACAGCCAGAGGACAGCCACATACAGAAATAAGTACTAATGCAGAAAAGGAATAAATTTGGCCTTTCTTTCCTGTCCTAGTTTTCTCTTTTTATATAGGATGTGTTTTGTTGACAATTACTGTCTTCAATTTTGTTTCTACAGTTCACTGTTTGTACCTCTTATTCCTCTGGGGACAGGTACTGAAATGAATGTTTAATGTTTCTTTTTGCTATAATTATCACCAAGCTACCTGATAGAAGATTTACACTCTCTTGGGGTTGACTTCTCTGGATACTGTTGTGCCTGAAATATTTCTTTTTTTTTTTTTTTGAAATTATATATGTTTTATTTCTTCTGGGGACTAGCTAAACTGCATCCTGCTTTTGGTTTCATTAACATATTATTACAGTGTGGCTGTTTATGTATGTTGTGCTTAAATGATGACTGTTCATTACATACAGCCATTATGTCTTAAAAAAAAAAAAGAAGTGGCTTTTACGTCCTCTTTTCTTTTCTGATTTTTGTTTTAAATAATTATCTCCCTTCGCTGGATTCATCAGTCTCTACTTCTAAAATCTATTGTAGTCCTGCTTCTTTTCATTTTATATAAGTGATACTGATATTTTATGAACATACAGTATTTCAGGATCTTGATCAGAATGCTAATGTGGATCATTGGTACCAGTCTGGAAAATGATGAAAAATGCATCACTTCATTAAATTAGATTACAGACCAAAGCTAAAAGTTTGATTTAAATGTAACAGAGTTTACTACATTATTCAAACATTTCTGTGTTAGCATTACTGATGATGTTTAAGTACAGGAGATAGAGAGCATTTTTCTTACTGGGAAATGGTTAAGGAACATAGGGTCGTTCTCCACCTCGTTACCTGTCAGGCTTTATTTCCATTGCTTCCCCCAAACCTCCAATTAGATCTGCAACTCAAAACTGTCATTTGTTTTTGCCTTGCTGATGTTTGTAGGTATAGCTCTATTATGGTGACATCAACACACTTTTCATAGGGCTTTCTACACCTATTAAGCATCTTGACATCCACTGCCTGGAGACATCACCACCTTTAAAACAGAACTGCACTCATATATAGGAAACAGGGTACAGGATGAAATAATACCATGTACTAGACCAACAATTACATAGTAAAAAGTATTTTTGTTTTCAGGTTTAGTCATGTGCCGTCAAGGTTCTCAGACAAGCACAACTATGCATAAGACTGCACATAAAGATACCACCCTATGCACACAATGACTAATGCACACGTAATTAAAATACCATTCCAGCCATATGGAGAGAAAGGCATATAGGAGACAGCACAAGGGATCAATCTGCTATTCTGTCAGCTTAATGAGATAGTTTGTCTACATTAAGTGAGAAGTGATGCAAAATATATGGGCAGAAGATGCAAGCCCTAAGGTCTGTTTAGAGGTAAGCCAAGGGAAGATCTGATTTCTCACTTCGACAATCCAGAGCTGATGTATTTCTGTCTGTTATCAACAGGTTTTTTATGGTTTTCAGAGCAGGAAGAAATTAGCCTACTTTGAATAGCTGCTCTTGTGAGACATTAGAAGAAAGAGGAAAGAAAAGCTCTACTGGGAAAAGGTTCTCATAATAGTTTACCATAGTAGTGGAGCAGATATAAGGACAGGGAAACGTTCCCTAAAAGCGTTTTGAGGATAATCAGTCACAGGAATGTTAAAGATACCTGAAATTACCATGGGTTCTGTTACCGAGGTCAGAACAGTGCCTTTTCATTTTATAAAACAAATAACTTAGTAATAAGATACCATTAAAATTTGGATTTTGAGGTGGTAGTTGTTATGAAGAAATGAGTTAGTTTCTTCAAGTATGACATGTAAGCCTGGTAAGAAGCTGTTTAAATGTGAAATCCAGAGAGATACATACAGAATTTTTAGTGGCAAAAACAGGACATGCTATTATGATGGAAATTTGAAACTGTATATACTGATCAATGAAGTGAAGTGACATTTCTTTATACTGCACAAGAGTTACATCAACTAACAGTTGCAAATGTCCGTCTTAAACTATTCTCTGTAGCGGAGAATACATCAAGTAACATATTCATTTTCTGAGAGAAGAGACATCTAATTCCATTGATGAATTAACAAGCTCTAGAAAGGGATACAAGCAACCATCCTTATTTGTTTCAACAATGATCAGAAAGTGGCAAAGTTGAAACTATCAAAACCCAGCCTTCTAAAAATCAGTAATTATTAGAAACTGCTCACCATGCTTGCTTTGATTTGCTTACTTATTGATAATATGGCTGTACTTCAGTATTGATGAGATAAAGTTTTTTGAAGATTGTCCAGAAGCTTAATTTTACATGCATTCTTATACAAATAATTACAATAATCTAGATCTGCTGTACATAGTTCTCAAGGACAAGGTAAAAGAAAACCATGAATGTACAGGAATGATCTAGATTTTTTAAACCATAGATGATGGTTGGCTCAGAAAAGCCTCAAATTTGGTGTAAAAGTTCACCTCAAACTTTTATTCTAAATATGATTAATATGAAGAAGCTTAAGTACTGATATTTATTTGTGGTTTTAGTCCAACTCCTGCTTACACTGAAACAGAATATTCTAAAGCTGCTCAGAACTTCAATATGCTGTCATGGTTTAGGGTCAGGGCCATCCACTAGATTTAGAACAGACGCTGTCTTTTTAACCCCTCTCCCTCTCTAAAGGGGAAAATAAAGGGAATAAGGGAGAGAGACTTATCAATTAGAAAAGAAAGATAGAACAGTTTTAACAAAAATAATAATAATAAAATGGATTATATACAAATATATACAAAATCAAAGACAAACCCAGCCCCCCTCTGATGGCAATTACATCACCATCACCACTGATGTTGTGGAGTGGGATCTGGGGAAGTCCCAGACTGGACTTAATGGCAGATGGGAATCATGTTCAGGAGCTGGATTCTGGACCTGTTTTCGGGATCACACAGATCAGGATCAAAGGCAGAATGGACAGAATCATCCTCAGATGTCAGCCATTGAAGAAGAGAGTTTGACCCTCATGATCCCTCAGCTTAATACCGAATATGACATATATGATATGGAATCCTTTGTTGGTCAGTTTAGAGTCACCTGTTTTGTCCAGTCCTACCTCCAGGTGTGGCCTTTTACTTATTGCACCCCCAACGTAGTACATGAGATTTAGCAGTGGCCTTGGTCTTCACACCAACCCTTGGTAGTAACTCTAACCATGGGGTGTTATCACTATCAGAAGCAGACGCTGTGAGAACAGGCTGCTAACTTTGGACAGTGCACTTAGTTAGAAGAACTGAGCTGATAAGTAAAATCATTGAACAGAATTCTGTTCTAACTCAAACCAGGACATATGCTAACATATTCTCCATCTTACATGCTTTTACTATGCAAGATTGTGCAGAGGTACCCCAGAGTTCCTGTGTACCCTGTAGTCTTAGTATCAGCCCTTTCAGATAAGATGCACGAAGTGGAGAACTTGACCCTTCTGCCTCAGGTATGCAAGTCCCCCTACTTGCAAGCAGGACAGACTCACCCCTTGGTGTTGGGGTGAATACATTCAAGTTCCTTCACATCTGAGTAGCACTCCTGGGCTGTTTTTATAATGCTGTGATTTCTTCACACCAGGGTCCTAAGGCTGACAGTTGCAGCTCATACTGCTTCCTTTAGATAGGTTTGTGCAGAAAAAAAATTCAGGGAGGTCTATACTATGCAGTGTCTGGAGACATGCAGTGAAATACACTTGTTCCACACACATCTTTTTCACAAATGACAGCTTGTAGAGCAGGTGTGATGGCAACTCATTCTTTTGCAGCCCATGTCCCAGGAGGATTGCATAGATAGAATGACCTTCAAAGTACTGGAAGGTATCCCTTATGTTGGTGGGTATGGCAATGCCCAGGGACAGAGCCAGTGAGAGTTGCCCATCTTCAGCAATGTGCTACCAAGACTATGAATGGGGCAGAAGTGAAATAAATTCGTGCCGGAGCAGAGAGAAGCTGGGTTGTGTATTCTGTGAGAGAGTTGTGTTACCAGCATTTCTCTGAGACGTTTTTTCCTGCTGGTTTTGAGCAGGAGCAAATGGAGAATTCCCTGCAACTGAAGGCACTCCCCTGGACAAAAAAGAATCCCTTTTGAGGGCAAACAGCAGAATATCTTTCTTGTTTGGTCTTTGCTTGAGTCATGTCATGTTGCTGACAATTGAGATCATGGCAAGCTATTGAGGCTTTTTGGATGATTAGGGGCTACCCTGTCTGTGCAAGTATTGGGACTGACTGCTACTGTAGAAATGCACTCTTACCTCCCATTGAATAGGTGAATATTAGACCTCCTGTGAGCAAAATGTTCTAGTAGAAATCATGGCTGGCAAGCAGCAGTGAAGATCTTTGTCCATGCTAGACCATCCTTCTTCTGCCTTCAGATTTCAGTTTTTCACATTTTCCTACATATATGGTATCCATTTTACACTGAAGACAGCCTGGAACTTCCCCCATCTTCAGCTGACATGCCAACCACAAAGTTGTTTTGGAAAACGGTGGCCTAGGTGCTGGAATGAGAAGCTGAGTAAAAATTGAATGGGTGTGATTTATTTTGTTTGTTTGTTTGGGTTTTTTCCAGGGAGTGAGGCATAAGTATTAACTCTCATAGGACCTGAGACTGGTGGTGCAGTAGTGTCATGTATTCCCAACGAGCTGTATTTCAGGTATGGAAATCATTTCCAAATAATGCATGTGAGGTCTGGGAATTGTAATCTCAGTATCACTGCAAATTAATGTATGACATCAAGCTTGAAAGCGATGCATATCCTTTTTTTAATGTAGGAAAGCTTATATACATATAAAGTTGCACCTAGTTGTCGTGAACATTCTGTACTGAGAACTGCAGCTCTCTTCATTGTGATGATATGCCTGCTGTTTGCTGATTATTGCCATGCAGAAGTATTTCAGCGTTATTGCCAAGCTGCTCTTTCAAACAGACATAAAAGCCTACTTGGTGAAGGGCTCCCTTTTCACTGCAAAGCCTGTTTCCTCTGCAGCAACAGCTGTCTAGTCTCACACAGCATACTTTCCATGGGAATATTCCCTCCATCCCTTCCATAAGTGCCTCTCACTCTCTTCCATCCTAAAATGCCAAGAAAGCATGATAATCACCAAGAGCTGGACTTCTCTTCTTTGATGGAGATCCCAGATGATAGTTCTAGAGATGATTGTGAAGTGAGGAGAAAAGCTGACCTCTGTGAAGAGAATCCCTCCTTTCTATAGTCACTCATACTCAGAAAAGGATGTTTCTGTGCTCCTACTTCTTTCTGGCTTCACAGAAATTCCAGTTTCAAACCCACGCTTAACAACCAGAATTTACTTCCCAATTCTACTTTAACTGGCAACAAATTAAACTAATTTTTCCAAGTCAAGTCTGTTCTGCCAAAGACAGTAAATGGTAAGCAATCTCCCTATCTACTTGAATAGATAAGTCCTAAAAAGTCTGACTTCTTAGAATCGTATTAATTCCTAGGAAAGGAGGTAGCAGATACCATAGTACCAGCATATCATAGGATCTTTCTTCACATTTCTCTTGCTTTTGCCCTGTAAAAATCCTGACATTCTGCTTCGTGCTTTTGCCTAGTAAACTGAAGTTAATATATAAGATTATTGGAAAGTAAGCTATGCTTCATGTTTATACTAATCACTTTTCTGCTTGAGCTGATAACCCTAAACTTTTGTTAACCTCTACTGAAATTTCTTTCTTTTAAACTAGATTAATTTAATAGATAACAACGCAGTCGCATAATCAACTTTATTCTGTCCTTTACACCACATCTGTGAAGAAAAAGGAGGAAAAAACCCTGTAATTCACCACAGCATGCAATATTTATTTTCCAAATACAGTCCAGGAATGTCAGGACTACTGGGATTGAGCTGAAAGGTTATTCAAGATGGCTTAACATGCTGACCTTTATTTATGACTGGAGTAAATAAGTCAGTGAGGGCATGTGCTACTCAGATTTTTATTCCTTCTTTCTTCTCATTCTGCAATTGTGACCCACCCATAAGAAATTTCCTTGAGAGAATGATTGTTTTATAATAAACACTAATTAGCTGTTGAACTGATTCTTGCATATGGCGAAACAGAACTTCCCTAAAACTGTCCTGAATGGAATGGTTCCATCTGTCTGGGCTCAGTTCAGCTAACAATCTGTCAGATTTTGTTGTTTTAACCTCTTCAGTAATTAAAGAGAAATTGGCATGGACTGCTAAGAAAACAGATCCTCTCAAATAACTACTGGAACTTCAGTTTCTGTACAATTTAGTGCCCTCATGAATCATAAATAGCTGTTAGGTTTACTAAAAATGAACTTTATGAACCATTTTCTCTCTCATCCTTGAACCTGGAATTCTGATGTAAAGCACACTTGGGCTACAGAAGATCTGATGATTTCTGTGTTCTGGAACATTGCCTAAAGATGTAAATTCTATTTAATTTCATATCCGTTTTTAACTACCTTATTGATATTAGTGGTAGCTAACTGCTGCAGGAAAACATGACAACTGAAACTTAAAATTAAAAAATATCCTAAATATTTGCCTATCAACAAACAAAACCTGTAAAACGGATGTAGTCTTTTAGTTTACTAATATCTACAAGGATTTTCAACATCAGACATTATATAAATTCCTTCTGCCCTGTTTGTATCAGAAGGTAGGCCTAAACATTAGTGACATTCAAATGAATTACACTTCTTCAGAAGCAAAACAGGGAGCTTGTATTTTAGACAAATGCCTCTACCCAAGCATAGTATTTTATGGTTTACACTATGCACACTGAACTGAAATACAGAAATATGGAGTTTAGCTTATTAAAGCAACTACTGAAGAAAAGGGTAAGGGTAGAGAATTCTTCCACAGGAAATAAAGAAATGAGAATAATAAACTGGAAATGACAATTCATTGGTGATATTTTTTTCCTTCAAATTAAAAGCAGCTTCAGTAATACACATTGAGATTCCTGGAGCAGCCAGCACATGTTTTTGAATCGTTTACTTAAAAGGCATAATTTAAAAAGTATTATCTGCCAATAAGAAGCTCCCCCTCAGCAGATCTGTTTTTCCATCTCCCTGAAGCACATTGTTTCCCAAAGAGCAGTTCTATGGTGCTCATAATACCAGATAAACTTTCTTCTTGAATCAGAAATAGCTGTCTTGGTCTGTCACTCTCGCTCCCATCAGAGCACGATGCTCACTCAGTAGAAAGAGATATTGCAAATGCAGTCATCCTAAAACTCAGAAGATTATACTGTTATTAATCTTGAACTTCCAGCAAATTCTGCACGGAACAAAGTCAACAAAAATGATGCAGAGACCAGAGAGGAGAATGTTGTCCCTATTTGCTTCCAATCTCATTTCTGTGCGTATCTGATGAGGCACAAAGGCAGAGGCCTGACCACTGTGCTGATCAGGCAGGCAGGTGGACACTGAAGCATCTTAGCTCTTGCGAGGACATCCCCTTCACACACATCAAAGGTCTGGTCCTCAAGAACTGTGTAGTGAGCATTTTCAAGCTACAGAGAAGTGAAAAACCACTGAATCTTTCACAGATTTTTGTATTAGCTAGTATAATGAGAACAAAGAGTTCTACGCATCCTTCTTTTTTAGTCTCTGCTCATCACTCTAATACTTCAAGTGCTGTAGTTTAGATGCATCTACATACATTATCCCTTATCCTTCTAGGCTGAAGTAAACAGTGATTCTAACTACCGATCTACCAAGTTTAGTTTTAGATTATTCTTTTATGATTTCTTTCAAATAGATTTTTTCAACTGAATTAGTGTACTGCCATTCTAGAAAGTGCAAGTAACTATAATAAATTTAGTCTTCCTATCTTCCAGCACAATTGGTGAGAGCACAATTGCACAACCGTAATTTTATTAGTTGTGTCAACAAATATAAATAAAAATGAACATGCCCCAGAACTGTAGCCATTCAGCCTTTCATAAAATTCCGTTAAGCAGAGTGTAGAATTGACAGCATTATACTTCTTCTAAGCACAAATACTTTTAAGATGAAATGGGAATTATAATATATTTTTGAGTTAGCAACTGGTTAATTTCTTCTAAGTACTGTAAATTACCTGAAAAAAATGAGAATCCCTACTTATTTACAGCTAGTAAAATATTAAAGTCCAAAGTTCATGATGGTAAGAAACTGTTTTCATAACCTGATTTACTGAAAATAAAATCTGCTAAATAACCTTTTTCTGTCAAATATATCAAATAGTTGGCTAAAATTCACATTAGCAGTTTTAAAAAAAAAAAATACATAAACCTCCCAGAGAAACAGTATACAAAGAAAAGTTCAAGGGTAAGACAACATGAGAAAACTATAAACAGTAAAACAGTGTTATCCTCTTTGGATTAATGAAAATCATGTTTCTGACCTAGTTAAATCAAGAAATTGAATTCAAGGATAGACATGTTCAATATTATTTTGCTACATTTTTCTAAAACAAGAGTAGCAGAAAAGGAATAAAAAATTTCCAAGTAAAGGGTCAATATTCTGCCCACTTCAAAACCTGGAATCTAAGATTAAATAGGCCTTTGCTACTTCATTGTGTAAACTGCTGTTGTTATGCTAATCCATATATTTCGTTGGAATCTTCTCCTGCACCATTTTTAGACAGCATTAGAGAAAATGAAGTTGCAGTTTTTACAAAACTCAGTTAAAAAATGTGACAGATCTTAAATGGGATAAATCTAAATCCGAAGGAAAACACCCTTTAGTCTTCACTATTGGAAAACACTCTCATCTCAACCACTGCCTTGAATGCTGGATCGTATTATACAATATAGAAGAAGACCTCTCATACTTGAATGCCTCAGTGAATCCCCCAGCTTAACAAAGATCCTGAGAATTAGTAGGTTATCTCCAGCTTTGAGGACTTTTAATATCGCCTCAGGTCACATTTTGAGATATGAGATTGCTGCCTCTTTTCAACTATTGACTGAATTCTTGTAACTGAAATCATGCCTAACTCAACTGTCTCAAAAATAATTTCTGACTGCGTGTCATTCTTTTGAGTGTTATTTGTATAGTTCCAGCTGTGTAGTAACCACATTGCTAGATATTGCCCTCTACTGACAAGCAACGACAAGATACTGAACAAGTTTAAACCCCTGCCTCAAAAACTAAAACTTAACTTGCTTTGACCAGATAGAATACAGATAATTCAAGAATACATGACCAGGAAACTCGTGTGTTAGACTTCATCATAGTAGCAATCAAAAAACTGTTTTGAAAACACTGTTGTTTGAAGAAGGCTGAGGAATTCTTTACTTAAATTCTATTATGAAAGATATCCTCAGTTTTGAGGTACACTGAACCTTGTCCACACTTCTGCTAGTTCAGAATTACAAATTACTCCTTAGAATGATGAATCTGAAGAATGCTGAACTACTGATTTGTTCAGGACATTTGGCAAAGAGAAGTTACCTCGGTAATGTTTTCTTCTTTTTTAACCACTGCTCAGCAAGAAGCTTCACTTTAGACAATTAAATAAATAATAATGATCAAGGAGTTGGCTATGTAGGTGTCCTGGCTACAATGAGGGTTAATGATCACAAGCAGCTGCTGGTCCAAGCAGTTGGGAGGGGCCACAGCTGGGACAAATAACCAAACTAGCCAATGGGATATTCAATACCATACTGATGTCATGCCCACTATATAAGGGGAGGGCTGGCCCAAGGCAGGAGAACTTGGTTTCAACTTGTTTCACCATCTGGTCTCAACACGTGGCAGAAGCAGTGGTGTCTTGGGTACAGGTAGACCTATAACTTCCTTTGTACATTTTTTCATTAGTACTATTGTTATTGCTGTTGTTTTATTAAATTGCCCTTATCTCAACCCAGAGGGGTCTCTCCTTTTTTTCTTTCTCCCAATTCTCCTTCCCATCCTACTGGAGGTGATGTGGAAGAGGGTGAGGAAGTAGTGGGTAAGTGGCTGCATGGTGTTTGGCTGCTGGCAGATGTTAAACCACAACAGTAGGTTCATAGGATTTTAGTTCACAGGGAAAAAATCTAGTCTTGAACTTTTGAGAGTTAATAAGGCTCTGGGGTGCTCAAATTGATTTTTCATATATGTTTCTTTTGAGAAAACTGCCTCTGAAAACTAAGGTCTTAAGATGTTAAAATTTGCAAAAACAGCTATTTACTTTGAAATGCTGGTAAAAACTTAAAGCCCATTTACTTCTTGATATTCAACCAAATATTTTTAAATGTAAATGTCAGTCTAAAATATATTATATATATTTTTTAAGTGTAATTATTTTTTTAGTTTATGGCTTGACTCAGGATGATGTATTTTTCTGATAACTTATTTACATACAAATTTTAAACACTTGAAGACAGAGAGACTTCACACTCTTACAATTCAATTCATTACAGTAATCAGCCTTACTGATTCTATGCTGATCTAGAACAAGTTTTTCTAGATCCAGGAGAAGGTTGAAAATTCTATTGTTTCTCTGTGGTGGAAAATAATTTTATGAGACTGCTATATGGTGTTAGGTCCTCAGAATCATGTGTGCTTGTTTAACACTAAGTAGCTGCTGCATACCTCATCAATTAGAAAAGGGATTTATTGAACCTTGTAGAGAACTGTACAAGAAGACTCCCATATACACCACTTGTGTCTCCTGTACATGAATATGACCAAATAGCTTAAGTGCTAAATGAGAATTAATCTAAATGCTACCTTTGAGATCTGTCATGGTTGTTTTGAATATTTTCTAACAAATAGTTTCCTTTAAACTTTTTACTGTCTTCTTTTTTTGTTGTTGTTTTTTTTACCTGGAGAGTTTATAGATTGCTGATAAATTAATTTTGCTATGAGATATTAAAGAAATATAATGCACATATTTAAGCACTTAATATATGCATGTGTCTTTCATGTAAAATTTACATTCTTGTAGAAGTAATTTTGGATTTGTTTACTTATATATCCAGAAACTGCAATTCTGCTTCACATAAGTCCTCAAATAGACCCTCTCAGTTGAAAGCAAACACAGTCTAATTCAGTGAAAACAATAGAATTAAGCATGCAAGAATCAAATCTAATTGATTTTTGGTCACTAATGAACCTTAACATAAAACAATTTCCTCTGTATTTCCATAAGCACATTTCCTATATAAGAACAGGCTTTACCTCATTTTGAAATGTTGCATATATCCAATGAAAATAATGAAGTGAACCCCATTCAAATTTCCCTACGTGCATTTTGATTAAATTCAAACCAAAGTTCAAGAAAGGGGAAAAAAACATATCAGAATTTCTTCATAATAAATTCTCAGCATAATACCTTACCAAAGGACACTCAACTACTCTGGTTTAACAAGACATTAAAGCAGAGTTTTTATTGAAATGAGACATAAAAAAGGAAGACTAATGCATACTTTTTGGGTTGTTTTTCAGTTAAAGGTGTTTTTTATTTGGTTTATAAACCTAGTATTGTGTTTATTTCCTTCCAATTACCTAACATTTAAATACATACTACATCAAAATAAAAAAACAAAATAGCATAGAGAGTATGAGCTGTAGTAACTCATAATCTAGACTGATCAAACCAATTTATAAAACAACACAGAGAATACTCATTAAACTATCAAAGATCAAATTCTGCCAACTCATATACACATTGGCTCATCTTGGCAGGCAAAGTTCAGGTTGGATCCATCGTTGATGAGCCTCAAGTACAGAAGAGAGCTTTCTCTAAACAGCACTCATGAAATAGGCAACCAATCCTAATGTTCCTATCCTACTTCTTGAAAAATGGATGCTGTCAACATTTCCTATGACATTTTCAGTGTCCTTTCAGATATTTGGATTTTAATACTATGTAATTACTTTTGCTTACTTATTCAATTAAGTGAAAGCATATTTTTCTGATATTAATATATTTAGTATTATCATTATTCCTACCATTTTCTACTATTAATATTTGTAGGCCTTAAAAAAACACTCCCATCCCCTCAATGGTCAGCCATACTTCGCTGAAACTTTTATTAAATAGTTATCAGAAATCTCGTTATAATTGATTGGGTAGTCACACACAAACTCAATTTAGAACTACCTGATGAACTATAGTGACATTGGTTTGACTTGCAGTGAACCCAGCTTCAACCAGTCTTAGACAAATTTTGATATGCTGTATCTCTTACAACTAAATTCCTAGACTGCCACCATCAGCTTCTTAATATTTTACCTGACTCATTTATGCATCAATTCTTTAAGCATTTTGGTTTCCTAGGGTGCTCTCACAAACCAGGAAGAATGAGATTAGATAATTAGAACATCTATGTTTCACAGATAGGCTGATGTTTAGTATTGTATTCTAAGTGTTTAGCATGATCTAGGCAGAAGAATATTGCTTCTACTGATGCTGCTTCATGTTCTAATGTTATTACTATTAGTCCCAAGTTAGGTTTTATCTGCCTGTCCTTTCCTCACACTAAGCATCTCAAAAAAGGCCACAAAACCTTTTCTTTCTTGGAATTTAAACTAAAATATTTAAATGTTTAAATAGAGAAAGATCAAAATGACTAGGTCAGAAGGAATACCAGAGGTAAAGAGTTTATAAACAATTCTGCCAGTCAGTCCTTGCATTCAGGATGTCAGATGTAACTACTCTGCACTGGTTCTCAGCTGTTTTTTCTGTGACTTTCTGGCTCCTTTCTTCTATTTGACTCCTCCTGAGAGGTCTCTACATTTCCTTCTCTTTAGCTTTCTTAACCATACCTGGAAAAAAAAAAAGAGCGATCACTTGCTTCTAGAGGAATCCTACTGAATATTTACTATAGCTAACAAATCTAGAGCCAAATAGAACAAATGTTGTCCACCATGATTCGAATAATCCATTCCTCACTGACTTAAATGAAGCTTCATATTTTTCTTCTAGCTCCGCTCCTCAAGTTTCTAGCTCACAGTCACATCCTCACTGCTCAAAAGCCCAGGTTTGTTTATTGCTGTGGCATCTTCCTTCCCTTTTTCCTCATTATCAACATTTTCTGTTTACAGGACATTAATGCCAGCTTTTTCAGTTCAGGATTTTTCCTTAGGATAATGATTATGGCTTACTATTTTTGCCATTTACTAGATGGCAAATTAGTCATGAGCCAGAAGATTGCCCAGAGTGCCAGGCTACTCAAAACAATGAGACACTCTCCTTTCACCCCAAAAAAAACCCCTAAAGTTGCTGAAGATATACAAAACAGTAGCTCTGTTTGGTACCAGTACATCAGACTAAGCACAAGTCAATTGGAAGCTGAGCAAAAAAAGGAGATGCATTTTTATTCTCATAACTTTCTTGAAGACATGGCTATTTTATCATACAACTATTTGTAAATAATAGAACTTTGTATGTAAATCTAAAATCTAGACATATTTATAAATCAGTTTAGCATATATACTTGATGTGGAATAATCTCTCTATTATTCTGTATAGAGAGAAAGGAGTACCTTTCAAATCTGAGGGATTTAATCACCACAGGTCATCTATGGGCTATTCCAGAAGACAGCCAGGGCAGTGGCAAGAAACAGGGAAATATCAGGGGAGATTTTAAACTCAGTTAAGGGTGGTCTCGGGCCCAAAGGGGAAGGAAACATAGACCACCACTTGCAAGACCCAAAAAGGTTTCCTCAGTAGCCTGAGGATGAGTAAAGCTTAAGTGTGGGGATATCAGAGCCCAGAGCAAGGCTGGTAGTTGGGAAGGTTCACAGGGGAAAGCCCCTACACAGACACAAACTATGCCCAGTTTAGGGCTCAAAACAGCCCAGGTGAACCTGAGTAGCAGGGCTACTCTTTGAGGAGTCAGATGGCCAGCAGGACAAGGACCACACCAACTAAAGCCCAGCCCTTCATCATGAGGAAAGGGAGTAAGATGGACTCAGAGATGACAGACATATCCAACCTTGACTCAAGATCAGCAAGCAAGTGTGTGGTGAAGAGGCAGGTACAAGGTGGAATTAAAAAGTCAACCTGAAGGCCAGGATCGTATCCAGGTACTACCAGTCAAGTTCATGGAAAACAATCTGTTGATCAGGATCAACATGGTCCGTGGCCTGTCCCAAGCACAGTAGAGCTGCAGACCAGCACACCTACAACACGGTCCAGGCAGGAACTGAACGTGAGGACTGAGCTTGAATGTTGCACCTGGACCCATAGGCAGGGCCATGTAGGTATGCCCCAGGTGAGGGTGGTCATCCCTGTTAAGGCCTGTTGGTGAATCCAGAGCCCTGACAAACTTTTGGTAAAAGCGTGTGGATATAGTTTGCTATCCACATCAGATTTTTTTCCTGTTCTTTTTGAAATCTTTGGGACATACTCCCTTTAAATATCTGGTTTTCTTTATCGATTACCTAAAGAAATGTCATGGTTTGCTGGTTATGTTCTGAAAACAAATTTCTGATGGATGTCAGGGATAACATTGATTTAGGATGGAGGGCAACTGAAAAATTAAAAAAAAAAAAAGGATTTTTCATATCATTGGTCAAATTCTACTATACTGATGACACTCTGAGGAAAAAAAAATCAGGTTTTCTGCTTTTTTTTTTTTTAATAGGAATATTCTCCTCATTCTCAGGTGCTCATGTAACAGTTGAGAAACTGACTTTTTTTCTGCAGGCATTTCTACTGTTTGGAGAGATTCAGTCTTTCTGTACTGCTTCTGGAATGGTGTGGTTGAGTGGCAGTAAAGATTTACAGAAAAAGAGGTAAAAGGACAGTTTATATCACTGGGAAGACGCAAAGGATCTGGGTGGACCTCAGTGGTTATAAGAAAAAAGAATGTGTATAAAAAACAATGTGGTTTTAGATAAAACATCAGTTCTTTGGGAGAGAAAGAAAAAAAAATCTCATTTAATTCTTATCAGTTACATCGGAGATAATATTTGACCAGGACTCATCTACACCAATATATTAAACACTTCCTTAACCTTTTCTTATTAATAACAAGGGAAAATAACCATTCCCTAGATTTGCTCTTATAAGTGAAGGGTAAAAAAAACATTCAAAGCAGACAAGCTGAATAAGGAAAATCAATTCCACATACACGGAGTAATCTTTGACTTGCCATTAAATGGTATCTATAAGTGCTTAAAGAATTAAATTGGATTATTGAAAAGAGATAATAAATTTATTTTATTATTTATCAAATGTAAGAGTAGAAATGAGAGGTATCGATTAGCTATTCTTTAAAGCATCATCCCTGTTCCATTGATACCTTTTTAATTGAAAGAGAAAAGTTTCAAATCAAGGAAGCTGTAAAGTGTTCTTTTCTGTGTTCATCTCATAAAAATGTAGTCTATTCTGAATGGCTTCTTATTTCTGAAGCCCACGATCTGTTTATACAACATGGAAGTACTTGCTTCTTCAAAAGGGAATTGGTAGAAATAAGAAAAGGTGCCAGTAGGAGCAAGAAGACCTGTGATTTTTATTTAATAACAAACCCCACATGTTCACTTTCCTAAACTGTGCAGCTGGAGGAAAGATGTTTACAGTTCTTTGTGCCTTTCAAATGTAGAATAGACTCCCAGGTATAAACAATAGTCAGACCATTTTATTTCTAATGAATGTTGGAATTGTTTCAGAAACAAATAGAGGCTTTGTCATACAGTCAGAGCTGACAGTAGGAATCTGAGGAAATACAAAAATCTAAGGCTGTTTTCACTCTTCCTTCAAAATTAAATAAAAGCAATTGTTTGCCTTGAAACACTTTAATGGGGGAAATACATCAAATTACGTATTTAAGAGAGTCTACCATACCTCCACCAGTTAAAAAAAAAAGTCTTTGAAACTTTATTGAAGAGAGGAGGAGTGATCAGAAATTAAAAATATTAATAATGAAACCCTTTCCACTTTTTTATCATTATAGTAGAAGCATTCGTTGACTGGCAATTTCTTCTTTGACTCTAAGATAACCTTGTTTTACCTGTGATGACTGCTGCTATATCCCCTATCAGGTACTATCTTTATGAATTTACTTCCTTGTCATTCTTAAACTGCATTAAGATGTAATAAACAACACATGTATGAAAATTACTACTTATAATACAATGATTTGAACTATCACTGATTAAGGCTACAAGTTGTTTCCTACTGCTCAAATGAACAATTTTTTTTGCCATGTGAGGCTAGAATAGAATTGTCAGGAAGAAGAAGAAAAAAAAAATTAGATGCTTGAAATAGTGTTTAACAGTATTAAACCCTTTTTTAGAAACAAAAAGATATGGAGTCCAGAAGTTGGCTTTTAGCTATTCTGAGGAGTGAACTGTACATGTACTTGGGTAGGGTGGTACAACTTCCAGTCATTTGTTCTCACTAACCTTTTATTCATGAAGTAGTGCAACTCTAACACTTATTTTGAGGCGAATGGAGAAGATTATTTTCAGTTAATTAAATGGCACACAGTAATTCATATAGCACACGACACTTATTTTCTCAGCCAAATAATTCTGAAATCCATTAGTCTACAGTCTAAGTAAGGGTTTTTCCACCTTCAGCATCTAGTTGGTTTTTATAGCATGATTTAAAAAATGTCTTAACCTTGTACATTGCCAGGATTCTGCTTGAATCTTTTCTCATGAACAGTCCTTTGTCAGTCTCATTTCCCATTTTTGTGTCTTGCACCATTTTTTATGATCTTTTTCTCTTGCTATGTTTAAGACTTGTAGTTTTTCATTATGTAATTTTTTTCAAAGTGATTTCATTTATGGAATAGCTCACATCTCCCTTACCCATCCTATTTACAGTCTCTTGCTTTATCCCAGTTTTTTACATTCTAGGCATCACTACTTCTGCCTCCTTCCTTTCAGAGAATAATACCCCAAGGAGTTGTTGAACTTGCCTGTTACTTAGAAAGACAATGTTGTGTTTAGAAAACAAATCAAGGTTTGTGTTCATGGCTGCTTGTAGGAGACTATTACTTGGAGCACATGAAAATTACCAAATTAACACAGCAGTGTTAAAAAGATAAGTTTATTCTAAATGACCATTAAATGGAGTCAAAGTATGGCTCAAATTCATGCGGTTTCCATTCTTTATTTAAATAGAAGTTTATATCTAAACTGTAGAATTTACTGTCTTTTTAAAGAAATCAGGATTGTGAGGCAGAGAAGAATAGAGTCCATTGAAAAAGAGTGTCAATATAATCTAAAACTGCACATCAGAGTGTTTATATTAATACAGGCATGGTATTGTCACAACTGCATTAGAGGGAGAAAGTTTTGTTTCATCTTAGTCTTGACAGCCATGTAATTGAAATGAGAGCAGGTTTGCTTATGAAGGTTAAAAAAAACTTTAGAGCATGCTTCCAAATGTTCATTTTTCATTAAACTTAAGTTTCTTTTAAACCTCACAATATGTAATACCAATTCAGAGATCAAAGATATTTTTCTTCCTGCATTAATTTTATTTTCAAATTTGAGTGGTCATTAATTTCCCTTTTTTTTTACTGTAACACCACTTTCTTTTTTTCACTAATGCTTTTGTTTCCTACAGCACAGGAAATAGAAAGGAATTTAGGGTTTCTTATTTTAGCATATTTGTTATAGATTCATGTACTTGCCAAAAGAGAACCACAGTTTATTCTGAAAGGCATGAACCATGTGGTGAGTGAGCATAGGCTAATCATTTCCTCTTCATGAAAACATCTCATTCTGACCTTTAATATTGACTGATTTTACCTGCAAATGTTGAAGGTTAAGGGCCTTCTGGAAAAAAAAAAGAAAGCAACAGAAATTGTTCCTATTCATCTATGCAGTAAGATTATTCTCTTTATTCTCGAGTCATACTACTTTATTTTCCCTTGCCCTTGATCATGTTCACTTTCTCTTCTTTAGTGCTGGAACCTTTACTTCTCTTTTTTCTTTCCTGACCTGCTGTCAGACAAGGTATTACACTTGATTGCAAATATATCAATGTTACTAGTTTCGACAACCAAAAGATCATTTTCCCTTCCTTATTTTATAGATTTAGGAACCAGGTACAGGTGAAATAGCTGACCATAGACAAAACAGCATTGAACATCATCAGCTGTATGAAATGGCTGGGAAGAATGACTAAAAAGATGTCAAGCCCAAACTTTGAAAACAAAGATTACTGAACAGCTCTATAAACTCCTCAGTGGTGCTGATTAAGTTCAATAGGAAATGGATGTTCGCTGTCTTTTCCAAATTGCTAGCTGAGAGGAAACAAATTAAAATAGGAGTTATATTGAATTAAAAGAAGATATTTCTTCAGACAAAAAGTAGTTCAGATGTGGAACTTACCACCTCTAAGATAAGTATGCCAAAGTTGGGATGGATTCAAATATTAATGATTCTGGAATAAAAAGACACTGCCATGTCATGTTTCCAAAGGCTGGAGGGCTAATCCAGAAAAGCAACATTAGGTGTCTACCTTATTGTAGCAGTTGTCCCAAGGCACCTGCTATCAGCCATAGTTCCTCTACTAAGGGGGAAGAAGAGAACAGATATAAACATAAACATCACCCATATGCCTACTTGCTAAAGGGCATAAGAAGAGCCCTCACTCTCACATATGCTTTCCCCTGCTTCTTTGGCAGTGCTCTTCAATAGTCGGCAGAAAATATATACGTGATATCCAAAAAATATTTTCAAAGCCATCCCCAGGGCTAAGAATAACTCTACACAAATTTTGCATATGTATTTCAGGGCAGATGTTCTGGAAGCTGCCTATTTAGGGCACATTATAGCAATTTTAATGACTATATGACCAGTAGGCCCTTCAAGTCCCTCATTACTTGTACAGGCCATTTCACACTTGGAAATCATAGTCAAAGAAAATAAACACTCAGATGGTTTCAGAAAGAGCTGAATAGGCCTTCTCCCAGTCATGTCTGTGAGTTGTTGTGGGTGACTCCCTCCTTAGGGAAACGGAGGGACCAATATTCTGCTCAGACCCAATTAATAGGGAAGTCTGCTGTATCCCTGGGGCACGAGTTAAGGATGTGACAGACAAACTCCCCACCCTGGTGAAGTCTGCTGATTATTATCTGGTTTTGGTATTTCAGGTGGGTAGTGATGATGTCGCTACTAGAAGCCCAAAATCAATTCAGGGAGATTTTAGGGCCCTGCAGAAGCTGCTTAAGGTATCAGGAGGGCAAGTTGTGTTCTCCTCTATCCCTCCAGTGGCGAGGATATAAGGGAATTATCAGGAAGAGTAGTCTGGTAGGAACTGGGACCCAGACTCACAGAAAGCTGCTGGGATCATTAGCTCATCTGAAGTGCATCTATACCAATGCACGGAGTGTGAGCAACAAACAGCTTGAAGCCATGATGAAACTGCAAAGCTCTGGCATAGTGCCCATCACAGACATGCGGTGGGGTGCCTCACATGACTGGAGCACCACAGTTGATGGCTACAAGCTCTTTAGAAGGGATAGAGAGGGAAGGAGAGGTGGTGGGGTGGCCCTGTATGTTAGGGATTGTTATGAATGTTCGGAACTTAAGTATAGTGACAACGAGGTTGAATGTGTGGATCAGGTTAAGGGGCAAGGCCAATATAGCTGATATTGCTGTGGGTGTCTGCTATAGACCTCCCAACCAGAGCAATGAGGTAGATGAAATATTCTATAAGCGCTTAGGAGAAATCTCAAGGTCAATTGCTGTTATTCTTATGGGGGACTCCAACTTCCCAGGTATCTGCTGGAAATACAACACAGCAGAGAGGGAACAATCCGGGAGGTTCCTCAAATGTGTAGGGGACAACTTTTTCACACAGTTGATAAGTGAACCGACCAGGGAAGGTGCCCTGCTGGACCTCTTGTTTGCAAACGGAGAAGGACTGGTGGAGGATGTGGCAGTCAGAGGCTGTCTAGGGAATAGTGATCATGAAATTATTAACTTCTCTGTTCTTAGAGACTTTAGGAGGGGGGCAGCAATACTGACACTCTGGGTTTTCGATTTTTTTTATTTTTTTTTTGACTTGTTTCAGAGGTTACTTGATAGAATCCCTTGAGAGTCAGCTTTGAGGGATGTGGGAGTCCAGGAAGGCTGGACATTTTTTAAGAAGGAAATCTTAAAGGCCCAGGAGCAGGCCATCCCCATGTGCCACAAGACAAGTTGGCGGCAAAAAAAGACCGCCTTGGCTGAATAGGGAGGTTTGGATTAAAATCAGGGAAAAAAAGGAGGGTTTATGGCATCTGGAAGAAGGGGCAGGTGACTCATAATAAGAATTTTGTTAAGTCATACAGAGAACTAAGTAGAAGGTCAAAAGCTGAACTAGAAGTTAATCTGGCTTTAGAGGTAAAGAACAAAGAGAAAAATTTTGAATACACTAACAGTAAAATAAAGGCCAGAGAGGGCCTCCATCCTCTACTAGATTCAGAAGGAAATATGGTAATAAAAGACAAGGAGAAGGCTGAGATGCTTAATGCCTTCTTCGCCTCAGTCTTTAGTAATGGAAACACTTGCACTGGGGAAAGTCACTCCCCCAAGCCAAGAGACAGGGGCTGGGAACACAGTGTCCCCTCTACAATTCAGGAGGAGATGGTCCATGACCTGCTCCTCAATATCAATGTGAATAAATCTATGGGGCCAGATGGGTTCCATCCTAGAGTGCTGAGAGAACTGGCAGGGGTGCTCACCAGGCCACTGTCCATCATTTAGCAGCAGCCCTGGCTGACTGGGGAGGTACCAGCAGATTGGAGGTCAGCCAACATAACACCCATATAAAAGAAGGGATGGAAGGATGATCTGGGGAACTACAGGCCTGTCAGTTTGACTTCAGTACCAGGGAAGCTGATGGAGCAGATCATCCTG
>WTSP01027628.1:71144-83961 GCA_025331215.1 Actenoides lindsayi | reverse complement strand
ATGGCAATGATTTCAAATTTCTATATAAAACTCTCAACTAAGTTTTTTTTAAAAAATAACCTATCATTTTTTTCTCAGCCATTTGAGCCTCCTGTATTATAGATAGTTAAGAACACATGACAAATGTTTTCATGTAGCCCACAATTTTAAGGGAATTTAAGACAGAACAGATATGTCATAATCACATTAAAAACTACAAGCACTGTTTCCATCTGGTTCTATGTACTTCTACATACTCAGAATAACATCTTTTATATTGAACAAGAAAACAGAAATAAACATTTGCCCAGCTGAAGCTTACTGCAGTCAGTATGAACTTAAATAACTACCTTCCACAGTAAAACATTCTTGCTTCTGGTAAATTGTAAACCAAAATTTGCTCCAGAGTCCATGAAAACAAATGGAGCCAGGTCGTACCTTTATAGAATTCCTTCTGCTAATCTGGGAAGACTTTAGCCTTCTGTACTCACAGCCTACTAGAAAAAAACAGCCTTCCCAATGGCTACAGTGCAGTTTTGAGAAACGATGACAGAAAAGCAAATACATTTCCTCCTAACAGAGGCTGCATCAGCGTTAATAGAGCTGTATGAAGCCTTCTGTACTGGATCATGACAAACAGTTGAAAAGCACTTTTTAGGATTCTTCAGCATGCAAACTGTTTCATGAGATCAGATATTACTAATCTCTGTATTTGCTACAGTAAATGCATGTAAGGAATAAATAAAGACTACAGTATCTTTTTGATTTAGAACTACAGCTTCAAATGTATGATAACATTATAAAAATAGCTCACCTATTTTAGTTGCGCTGTAAATATTCTCTATAGGAAATACAACCCCTAGTCCATACAACAAGACTTTTGCCAGAGCTGGAATTAGCTGAGTAGTTGTTACAAGAATGTTCACACAGTTTGTCCTATGGAAGAGAAAACACAAACATTCTTTTTTTAACAAACCAAAACAGACCAAGGTAAACCTTACCCCTCCCGTCAGCACCCCTCACCAGCACTACTGCCACTTACAAAGAAAGGGGAGTTTTCCACCTTCCAGGAGAGCAATGTACAGAGTGGCACGGTCCAGAACAAGAAATAAGGTCTTCCAGATTCAGCATTTTTCCCACTAGACCACGCAGCCTCTTCTAGATCACCAGCAGACATCCTAAGGTTTCCTAACTACCCTGTACTCACCTTGAATGAATAAGGGTGAGTGCTTTCAGTGCAAGTGTTAACCAAGAATCCGTCAAAGCTTCAATTTCTGCTCGTAGCTGTAACCAAGCCTCTCTTTTTGCTGGACCAAGAAGACCTGTGGAGTAGATAAGGGCATATCTGCACTGAAATTAAGCGAACTTCAGTCATTTTTCTTTGCTTTCATCTGCTCAGAGAATATTTTCCATACACTGTAAAATAAATGGATCACTAAACACTACCACATTAAAAAAAGGACAGAAACCAAAAGTTCTTTGCTTTTTGTTAATTACTGCAAAGTCACTTGCCTCCAACGTTATTTTTGTAGGTATTGTATATTTCTTTTACTCGTCTGTAGCGGAACGCCAGTTTTCGCATCCAGTCCACTCCTCCGCGCACCCCCGTCGCGAGGCACAGGTTCGCACTGGTGGCTGCTGCGGGAAAGCCATCCGTTCCGAAGTTATAGGTGCTGGTCGGAGACAAGAACACCCCCAGGTGAACAAAAGGCAACAGGCTACATTCAGCCACCAGCTCCTCGCTTCGGTGGGTTGCAAAGGCTACAGCAGCTAAAAAGAGAGCGGGCCACTGTGAATGCTACAGCAGCACGTCGCTCTCCCGGGAAGGAGCTCGTAAAGCAATGTTTTATCTCTCGTACCTTAAATCTTGACCATTGTCATCTGAAGACACATCGTCAATGTGAACCTGGTCGCATTCCTAAGGTGACAGAAAGACTTTATAATTCTCTCGATCTTGCAAATCTTGAAAATAAAGCTATAAAAAATGATGAACAATCTACTAATCACGGATATTTTTAATTGTAGAAATCAGTAGATGGCAGTCTTGCTAAAATAACTCTCACCTATTCCTTGTGCTCGTTTTTTAGAATAAATGCACACCATCATTAGCTACTACTGTTAAATGGCATTCCAAAAACACATTTTTGTGTTTAGAAAGGAAAGTGGTTAAAAACAATTAGCATATGTGTTCCATAAATGTTCTTGTAGCCTTTCAGGTACCTTAAAACATCATGATGCTCAAAGCTGATTCAGTCAGTGCATAAGTGTAACTGAAACCAGACATTTTGGTAAATGTAACATATTAGAAAAATTAAACTTGATGCTAACCGCCAATGAAATTATGACCTCTGATTGCTGTTGAGCCACACACCAACACAGCCCGAGGCCAGTGGTTCAGAGGAGTGCAGATGAAAAATCTGTTCCTAGTTTGCCATTCGTTTGAGTTGTGAGTTTCCTTCTCTCTTTGGTCTTAGTGCATGAAAGCAGCATGCAAGGATGAAGAAAATCTGAACAGAAATAGCCAAATCAAACCATCTTTCTTCAGCAACTTGTACGCAAACTAACAGAGCACACTTATGAGCTTTGTCCATCTTTAAATTAAAAATCATAATGCATATTGTTTATCCACCAAAAAAACATTAGAACATTTTTATTAGTGATTTAACTTCTGACAGGAAAGGAAATAAACCTCTGGCACTCTAGATCAACCTCAGTTCAATGCTTGAAGCAATAATGGATTTCAATTATTTTAATAATTTCCTCTTCTCTCTCTTAATGTGAAGTCCTGTAACAGACGTGATCTATTTTAAAAATTGCAATCTTATTTTTGTGTTACTGCTTTCCTCTCAACAAATTTTTCTCTCTCCATGGATTTGTGAGGAAAGGAGGGAAAACAGAAGTGGAAAGAAACTCAAACCAGCTGTTCCCTAACAGAATTAAAATCATGACCCTCAACCCTTTTTCTAAAACATCTATTTTCCAGCCAATCCTCTCCCAGCAAGCAGCAAGCTCCAAGGAGGAAAAGACTTTGACCCTGTAACCTTCTTCTCCTCTCCTGAGGTCAACAACCTTAGATAAGAATAAAGCTGAAGAAGTTTATTTGGCCTCACATGATGGTTGTGGATTCTAGATTTTAAAAAAAACATAGGTCTACAAAAAATACCTCAGAAACTTTCCAAATGCTTTGAAGAACAAGGTGTGGTCCTTTGCATTTGTATATTTATTTATTCTTACTGTAATACATATTCTTCTGTGTTTTACGCACAGGTAGTTTATGCTAGAGAGAGAGATGCAAGAGCGACAACAAGCACAGGAAAGACAATACTACATTTACTCATATTGAACCACCATACAGCAAATTTCCTCCTCAGGCAGACAAAATGTAGTAGATGTACAGACACAGCTGAAACTACAAGTGTGAACATATGTTGCCAGACTTTGAAAACCAACTTGGGTAAGAAAGAAAGGAAAAAAAAAAAAAAAAGTCAGAAGCTTCTTCAGCAAGTTGTCAAATTCACAAAAATTAAGGTGGGGTTTTTGCATTTGTTTTTGGTTTGGTTTTTGTTTTGGGGTTTTTTTTTCTTTAAAACTGAAAGAAACCGTTCATCCAAATGACTACGAAGTTAATGATTCAAACATGAATAGAGTATAAGCTAATGATGGGACACTTCCTGAATCTCCAAGTTTCCCATTTTAGCTATTCTTCCACTGCTTCATGACTTCTCAAAGTCTCCATGGATCGAAAACTTACGCTTGAGTTGTCAATGTAGCAGTGAAACTGTCAGAGCCTCCTCCCCCAGCTTGGGAACTACGAATGACAGCTGGATCAAGTTGCTGGAGAAGAGGATTCAAAATAGAAATCTGGGAAAAAGCAGCAGTTTTTTAAGTAACCACAAATCTGAAGGAAGAAGTAGAAGATCAGCTATCTAACAGGAGAGGTTGAAAGAAACAATAACTGAACAGACATCCAAATTCAGTGAAAAGATAGAGGCAGGAAGGATGACACCACTACATCTTAGATGCCACAGAGAGGACCTGAGGATTTGGAATTTTAGGTTACATACATTGGGACCACCACAAGCCCTGGAACGTCACAGACATTCCCCCCTTTTTTCTACCATCTGCTTGGTGGGTAGAAAGTGACAACTGAAATGACACATTAGAAATAGAAATCATGGTATTGAAAGAAAAGTGGATTTTGGAGAAAAAAAAAGATTAACGGAAAAGACATAGAAATTGGTGGGATAAAGGTAGAGAAGCTGTGTCAAGAAGGCAGGCAAAGTGAAGAAAAGCTCACAAGCATCAGAATTTCAGGTGAAGTACTGGATATAATGGAGAGGGATAGTCTCCCCTTTTGTCAGGAACAGAAGAAGAAAAAAGTCAAGTCAGGAAGGGAGTGAAGTTAAAATTAAAGCACGAGAGATACATGTTATAATTTGGAAAGGATTAAAGACCAATGTGATTGACACCACGTTACAACTAAAGGAAGGTCACAAACAGTGCACGACTGTTTTGTCCTCTTGACTGGCAGGACTTGGCTTTGAGGCTCAGTGGGAGCTTTGGAGTGCCAGGTATTTTTTTCACACTGTTGAGCTGACTCAGACCTTGGGATAGTGAGTGATGAGTGCATTTTTTCAACCTCTGAACATGGGAAGGAAAAACATTCATTTAGCAATTGCTTTTTTTAGCAGTGAAGATATTTAGGAATATCTCTTCAAAGAAGCCAATTACCTGCCCACCATTAATTGATCTGGTCCAACACCTTTTACTTGTTTTCACCTGCTTGCTGTGTATGGAGCATTTTGTTTGTGAGCAGAGACTACCTGAGACACTGCCCAGTCCCTGATCAGTTATAAGCAAGCACCCACACGTTCAACATTTTAAAACAGCAGTTTACTCACTATGCACCATAATCAGGAATGTGCTAAAATGAAGTCTGACACTGACCAACAAATAAGGTATGCTCTTCCAAGCAGTACGTTTTTTTGAAAGAAAGCTTTTAATCAAAATGCAAAGACTCAGAAAATCCTCAAGTACTTCTCAAAAAAGCTTCCGTGATGGGAGCCAACTTAGAGCTAAACAGACATTCAAAAAAACCCCCAACAACCCAACAAAAACTTGTTTGCTTGCAGGATTACCATTTCAAATTTTTACACATGCATTTGATACTTGTAAAATTTTCATAGGAAATACAGTACTAGTATTGTCCCCCTAATTTCTCCAGCAAAGTGGTACCCAGAATTAATACTGAAAGTCCCTGTAGAAACACTCTAAATACAAGTTATTTAAGCAGATGCATTGTATTATGATAGAATCAGTTTAGCAGTGAGCTCAGAAGCAGAACATTAAAATTGTTGGATTGTCTTTCAAAATAGGCTGAATTGGAAAGTAGGCAGCAAAGTATCCTGTGGCTTATGTATAAAGATTATGCAGCAAGCTGTGTTTTGCTCCTAAAGGTGTTGACCCTGCAACTTCAGTGTATCCAGTTTGAAATCTTCCTACGGGACTGCCTACAAGTGATGACATGTCTGCACTGAAAATTTGGATTTCAGTCAGACAGGCTGAGATGCAGCTCTGCATTTTGGGATCAATCTCTGGAAAGCAAAATGCACTTGGTCTAGTTCAGAGATAATACTTTTGTAAGGGCAAAGCACCTCAGACTTCTAAACTTTATTCTCACGCAGGTCTATCTAAATTGCACTGATTTTAACGAAACCATTCCCAAAGTGCTTGGCCTACTAAAATACACAGAAATTTTAAAAGAGCTTATTCATGGTGCTGCATGCATGCTCTGCATATGAGGAAGTGTAGGACAGGATTTGCAAAGGGCAATTTAGTCTGGGGAAGCAACGTTGCTGTGATTCAGATCTCTGTCGCAGATCCCTTACGGCTGTAGCCAGCAATTGTAGGGCAGGTTGGTCAGAAACCTGAAGCGATTGTTTTTCCTTGGTTGGTTTTCTGTACGATCAGCACACCAGCTCGGAGAGACGCTGTGGGAAAGGGCAGGAGAGTGGGGCTGGGCAGTGGGAGCGGGACCAGCCCTCCTGGCAGCAGCCTGGCAGCTGCCCAAGGCAGAAACCCCAGAGATATGTCAAGTAAGTGCTGTCTGGAAGCTGGGGAGGTTTTGTTCAAAAGGCTTCATGGAGAATTACATTTTAAGAAAGAATTTGAGGCAGAGAGAAAATTCATCTTCTGCAAAGGGAAAGAGCAAGTCTTTTCGGTTCAGGAAGAGCAGCATTAAAGACAGCAAGCTGTGAAATGCAGGAGGATTTCAAAGCCCGTGGGAGGGAGACTCCAGCAAAAGCTACTGTCATGGGAGGGAACACAGACCTTTCCTATATACCTTTAAAGTGCAAGTTTGGATAAGGGTGGATTCTAGGTAAGTGATATAAAACATCAGCAACATGCTCAAAGGTAAGATGTTAATGGTGATATTAGGAGGGTTGTTGGTGGACCCACCCATTAGCCTAAGGAAAATGAGAGCATCAGCACATGCAACTTAGCAAATCTGTAATAAATTACTCTCTACAGGAGTCGAAGAAGTTACTGTCCATGCTGTCCTTTGCTGTTCTCTGGTACAGCCTGCTTGCTTGGAGCCCCATGCTTGTGTCCCTCAGCCCTTTCAGGACCACAGCTGGTAGCTTAGCCTGAAACAAATCTACTGCAGCAGCTCAGTTAAACCAACAGACGTTGCACAGAGTAACTGAGACTTGCTCCCATGTTCTCTTCCATGAGCTCTGCTTTGGGGCTTGAAGCAGCGGCACATACGTGCTTGCAGGAGCTCTGTAAAATTGCTGCAATCATTTGCTAAGTGAAATTATGCCTCCAGTGAAATGCAGTAAGCCAAAGAAAAACAACAATCAAAAATGAACGACTACGTGAGTCTAGCCTAAGACTTGTACATGGAAAGCTTGTGTCTTCTTCCTTCACTCCAAAAGCATTTGCTAACTCCTTCCTGCTAATTTTTCCTCCTCCTCTTTTCTGTTTTTGTATGGCAAGCCAAAAACTCCCAGAGATGCTCCACAGTCATCATTCACAGCTCTTAAAATGCCTGGGCCTATGCAGTCTTCTGGAATCATTCCTTTAAACTAACTTAGGTCTTTATAAAGATTCATATGCAACGCATTAAGTTATGGCAGAAATGTTCTGCAAATATTTATATTACTTTGCTCCTTTGCTACCACCCGTCAAGTTGTTCACTTCTGCCACCATTACGTAAAATATGTCTCACCACTCAATTTACTGTAGGAAAATTAATAATAATAAAAAAAGATTAAGGCAGTTACAAGAGTCCCTCTTATCTGTGCCAATACTAGCGGAGTGACGTAATGGCTAGCGTGCTCATTCTCTACATTTCTGTGTTACAAAACTAACAAAAATAAATCTAATAATTCTGGTGTCTTTGAATAAATACTGAGCGTAAGATAACTCTGGAGAAGTTGGCACCTTGTGGAAAGGAATAACACAAATAATATTATGAACATAACCCTAAGAGGATGCTAAAGCATTAGAATCCAAAATCTGCCAATTATAGCTAAAATACATTTCTACATTTGGCTAATCTTCCTAATTTACTGTGAGAAAACTAACACCACACTGTCAACTAATTGTTTCAATACCTTAGTCTGCAAATTCAAACGAGAGAGAGGAAGGAAAAAACCAAAAAAAAAAAAAAACCCAACAAAAAACCAACCCCAACAACCACCCTTCAGAACAAACTATTTTCATTTTGCCTTTACATCAGCATGCCCATTGAGACAGCCTGGAAGCTGGCCAACTCACAGGAAATGATTGCTGGGATTCTCTGTTCCTTTCATATCTGTCATTACACAATTATATCCACTGCTTCATTTTCCCTACTGAACAGCAGAGAAATCTGGGCATGTACATGTGAGAACAGATCTGGCAAAACAAGTTAAAGCTGCAATTCTTTATATAAATGTGATGTATCAAAAAAACCCAACTACTTGATTTAAAAAAAATAAATTCTTGAGTGTAGACCGCTGTAGCTTTTATACGGCTTTTTATGTCAGCAATATAGCAATATCTCTGTTTATGTGTTTTCTAGAAGGAGGATATATACACCCTTTAAGATATATACCCTTTCAGGCTATTATCTGCTCCACAAACACTTCTTATTTATATAAGGACGTCACAATGTGCTTCTTTGGGAAACACGGGTGTACAGATTACCAGGGAATGTATTTTCAAGTCACAAATGCATATTCCAGAACTAGTTTGTGAATTATAAATCTGTTTGTTTCTGCATCTTTTTACTTACAGCTGTAATTACCTTCCTGCAAAACAAAAAGCAGATTGTTTCAAGTAGTGTCTATTCTAATTTTAGAAAAATAACATGCAGGGACCCCAACATGATTTCACAGTTACTATTAAACTTGACAAGTAAATCTCTGTTTTTCACTTGACTGGAAGGACAGCAAAATCTTTAGCATGTGCACAGGTTAGAAAATTGACATTACACAGAACAACAGCACACCTATATTTTCTGTGTGTATATATACACACACACGTATGGGCTGTGTCAAATGCTCCTCTCCTGTTCTGCACTTGCTAAATACACAAAAACGTCTGCACTTCCTTTCAAGACAAGGCAGTGTGGGCTGAAGTGCTGAACTTCCTAACCCATCATCAGGGAGCGGCTGTTAACACACAGCAAAGATCCATGTGAAATCGCAGAGCCTGAGGTTCGCAGGTTCTCAGCCCTGGCACTCAATTGGCAGGACCTGTCATCTCTGTCTAGCCTGCACTTTGTGACCCTAACATTTTCTCTTCTTTCCCAGCACAATTATTCAGCGCTGAAGAAGAAAGGTGCAGATTACCTGTAGGTCAGGCACAGGATATGAAGAACAAAGAGTTCTTGAAATCCACTTCATTCTGTCTGACAATTTGTGGATGAACGGTCAGGGAATTAAATCAGGCTGTGAAGGCTTTCTAAACACTCCCACTTTAAACTTAAGACTACAATGAGAATCTTATAGCATTAAAAAAAAAATTAAAAATCACAGCAAAACCCCAAATCTCACCTTTTATTCCTAAAATAGCACATCAAAACAAAAATATGAATGTAAGGCTATATATAAAGCTATTATAAACACTAAGGACTAATAACTAAAATTATTAAAGTATTATTATAATTAATCCAATGAGTTAGGAGCGCTCTCCAGCACCAAACACATAACCCTTTTACAGAGCACAACAGATGCCATTCTCTTCTAATATAAGAAGTGATTAAAATCCTGTTTTGCTTGCTCACACAAATAAGTGCATTTAGATTAAATATGATAGTCCTAAAGTAAACAGAGTTTGTTCCAAAATAAATACAGATCCTATTCTGCAACTTGTGTTTATTGAAGTAGCTACTGTAAAATCAAGGTTTACATTTTCATTTCAGCTGCACCTTGTAAGTGGAAGAATCCAATTTAAAATAAAATGTGAAATAAAAGAAGTATCTATATAGCAACTGAAACATGACAGTTACATTCCAACAGCAAAAGAAAACTAGTTTGCTAGCTCTTTTTATCTCATGTCACGAAGCATGTATTTCAAGGACTGATAGCATCTCAGTAGGTATTACTCAATGCGTTGAAATCTTTCTATGGAAAAGGAAGAGCAAGATGTAAAATCATCCCTCTACTAGCAGAGGGCTGGCAGAGCTCAGGACAATCACAATCAGGGCAGTCCTCCAAAGCCCAAAGCTTTCTCACTTGCTTTACGGGATACTCCCTCTCATTCTGAATATGCTCACTACACTTCAGTTGTTCAGACAAGATAAAGCATAAACTATGCTATTTCTGTAATGTATGATCTTACTCCGGGGAGTGTTTTGGAATCTCTCTAACAATCAATTCTTGCTACAACTCTGATAAAATTATTTGTTATTCTTTTTCTGTATATTTTGCAGGAAAAGAGAAAGGAAGAGGAGTGTGTCAGAGAAAGTTTTACTCATAGATACAAACAACTAAATATGACTCAAGTGTATATGTTGAAGGAATCTGTGTCCCCGCTGGAAAGGACAGTGTTAAGTTCAAAATGTCAAATTCCCTTTATAATAAAAGTTCTTCATATTGTAAATACCTTCTTTGTGACATGATTCATCTTATCTGCAGATATATACTTTTGTGAAAAGAAAATGATTCTATGTCTAATGAAAGTCAGTGAAAATAAAATATGAATGCATTTAAAGAAGTAACAAAAGCCACAAACCTGGTCAGCACGTCATGAATTATTCCCAAAAGTATTAGCTTGAAAGTATACTTTAGGAACATATATATTTTATTGAAACTATATACTAAAGGTTCTTAAAATATATTTAACTTTTAAACAATTTCAAAATTAAAGTTATGAAAAGAATGATTTTATTTTTTTTTCCCCATAAAAGCCTGAATCAATGTTTCCTATCTCAGGCATGAGAGGTTCGCAAGGACATCTGCACAAGATCCAAGCTCTCTCTTTCAGTCCCACCTGACCAACTCATTTACACTTACTGTGCCTCAGTGCTGTTGATGATCTCCTAACCACCTGTGGTTAGAAAAAACCTACAATGCTTTGGGCTAGCAAGCCTCCTACCCATGTCATTGTAGTCTTCATCCCAGTAGCAGACAATTAAAATTCTCTGTGCCAACCTTGCCAGTGCACACACCTAAACCTTTCTCTCTCCTGGGCAGCCTGAAGAAACGTGCGCAACACTTTGCGTCTTTCTCCTTCCCTTTCTGTCCCAGCTCCGTGCTGCGGCGCAGATGCTGCCTATGTGCCACTGCTGAGCAGCAGACATACAGAGTGAACTGAGGCACCGTGGCCTTGCCCCGCTGGAGCAGGGGATGGCTATCTGCTTGGCCAGAGCTTGGGTAATAGGAGAGGCAAGAGCTTTTGTGCTACCTCACAGCCTCACATTTAGAAAAAGGGTAATTCAACAGGAAGGTAAATAAAGTGATAAAGCAATGCTGTGGGCTTGGTAGGCTCCCATGTATTTCAGCTGAGCCATGTGTGTGCAAAGACCACTCCATCTGATTTTCTTGAGGAAGGAAATTGTACAGGGTTTACTTTCAGTGGCACTTAGTACTTGCTGCTGGACACGTGAAGGGAAAGAAGCTATGTAGTTACTAAGTTACCTAAGCCTATAGGAATGATCTTCTCAAGTAAGCAAAGGAGGAATTTGTGATTTTTTCTGACTAACACTCATGCCCCACAGCAGCATATTCCATAACGGCCTGGCATCACACATTTTGGATACATCAAAGCTTTTAGCTGGGGGTAACACACACCAGGAAAGCCACAGTTCTGCCTGTGAATTAAGACTTTGTTTTGCATTTCTCTTCATTTAACTACGGCTACATGTGCAGTGTAATTCAGTCCCATGTTCACAAAGTGAAACTACATGAGCTTTCTGCAAGTCACCCATAGTTGTAGTATCATGTAGATGAGAAACTATTTCCAGTCATTCCCTCATATACATATCAGGGACAGTTCCTTACCATTATTTCTATTTCCTTTCTTTCCTTCCTTCGTGCAGCAAAACTGAGCTTTCTTGGATTGGTACTGTGGAAAATTAAATGCAAATAGACAGGCTTTCTGTCTCAGCTTGAACGTGCTATGGTAACTGCTGCAATGCCTGCTGGAGGGAGTCACAATTGCTGATGGGTTCAATAGAAAGTGAACTCTCTTACACTTTATAGGACTTAAAAGCACTTTAAAAATTATGTTTGCACCTACAAATAAATGTAGTGCTGTAAAAACAGCCCTACTGAAGCTTTTGGAATAATCTCTTTTGACTTTCCCAGAACTCTCTGTTGCTAAAGGTGAGCTATCAGAGGTTGGACCTCGGACTCCTCCCAAAGCACACCTAGCCACAGTGCGGTGCAGAGGTTCCCGTGACAGACGTTACACATATCAGGTGGAGGTATACCCTATTTCAGCCAAAAAGGCCTGAATGTCTCTGGGTGACAAGGGACTAGTTCAGCTGCCATCCTTATGGAATTTGGGGGCAGGAGAAAATTCAGTAGAGATAATTTCATCTCCCTGCAACCATCCATTACATCTAGTGAGGAATAAGGCTTATTCAACAGCCTTTCTTGTAATTTCTGAAGTTTCATGGCCCAGAAATCTATTTTCAGTACATTCTACAGTCCCTTCTACCTGTTGTTGTAGTAAGTGACTAGTTGTTTCTTATTCAACATCCAGTCAACCAATCAGGAAGTAAAGGGCTAAAGATCTGCTCAGACTTTCGAGGATCCATCCTCCAATCACAGTCAGACTAACTCTGTCAAAATCAGAGCAGTGCCTTGAGGAAAACAGCTCTTTTCCACAGCTGCAAAACCAGACCTGGTGGTCAGAACATGAACTTTTGTCCATTGTTCACTACTAAATGACAGTCACCTGGCAAAACTGATCACGTTATGAAAAGCTGGACCATTACAATCTCTATTTTTTAATTACTAGTAGTAAATATTCAAATGACCAACATGAATGATTACCCTGAAACAAGACAACCCATTCAATACTCATCAAGAGCTGATTCTGCTTTCAGCTGCATCTTTAACTATCATGCTCTTTTGGAAACTGTTTTTCATCAAAAAAGATTTCTTTCATAGATTGTTTTTTAAATATTTCTGATGAAGAAGTTTAGAATATTCAAGGATGCACATGCTATTTTTCTGGTTTGAGAGAATGTGAAATGTAACATTCTTAAGAAATACATTTTCTTTGGCATCATCTTTGTAAATAGTTACATTTGGGTCCCTAAACCACTCTGTTTAACTCTGGAGAGGTTAACCTTCACTTATCAACAACACTGTTGTTCTGTACTGAATACTTGTTTTTT
>WTSP01027628.1:21723-70513 GCA_025331215.1 Actenoides lindsayi | reverse complement strand
AATTATAAAATAATATTAAAATGTAATCAAAGTAGAAAATTTTACTCCTTCCTCCTAGACTATTTTAATCCATACCTACCAATATTTTATGTTATCTCAAGGACAATGGTATAACTTTGCATATAACTGACTTCTGAAGCATTATTTCGCAATGCAATGAAAGCCTAAAAGTCTCACTTGCTTTATGGTCAAGAGAAATGGAAGCAATTAAACAATGCACACAATTAGAAGCAACTTGTTTTGGAACAGCAGTACTTAAGAGGAGCAGGACTCTTGATTTACTGTTGTTCTGATTTCTTCTTTTTCAGTGGGTCACCCCATCATTCTGGAAACATAATTTGTCACCAACACCAGCCAGAGTTCTCTGTAACTACTTTTTGCCTTTCTTTCAGATCTGTTATCCCTGCTGAGAGAACCTACTAAAGAAGAATTTTTCATACTGACACCAACAGTAGTCTTGCTGTGAATAACCACATTCCCATAAAAATCATTCCATTTATTGCAAAGTTGTTGGCAGACTGTAGGAATAATAGTCAACTCAGGAAACCTTTTATCCTGAAATCACACAGCTTAACCCTTTGCATGACCATATGAAGTTTATACATAAAAGCTGTATTACCACACTGCTGATTTAATGCTTTAGTAAAAGCATTTTTGGTGTTGGCAAGTTGTTTGTTTGTTTTCTTTTCACAGTGCTGCTTTTTTTTTTAACTAAAAAGAAAAAAAAAAAGACAATTGTAATCAGTCAAGCAGTATTCACATTTCTTAATATACAATGCTGTACTTAAAAATATAGACTCTTTCCCAATACATGAAATAATACATTAGCATAGATGCTTCAGTGTGGTTTTGAATATAAACTGAAGATTTACAGTCATATGAAACTTCCCCCCCCCCCCCCTTTTTTTTCCCCTACCTTCTTATGGTGAGGAAAGATGTATGAATTTATAAGATAACAGAACAATTAGAAAAAACCCTGTCTGCTTTATGATTTTTTGAGGGAAATTCTTCTGTGAGTCATTACATTTGCTTTGCAAACACCAAAGCAGTGGAGATTAGAGTCAGGAAAGAGACATTAGTTTTGTTAGTCAGTCCTCTTGACAGTCTGGGAGTCAGAGGTTGCTCGTATTCAAATTTCTGTCTGAAGTTGTTAAAGTGATGGAACAAAAAAAAGTGGTGTATGTTTTTCCTTGTTTGTAGGTTATTATGGCTTGATTTAGCTTTATTCATTTGACCAAGGCCATAATGGGAGTTTGGGGCTCGCAAGCACACCTTTTAAGAAAAATATACACTTTTTGTTCCAATAAATGAATTGAAATATTTCGCTCGCAGTATTAAACTTTTCAGTCAGAAAAAATTCTTAAAAAAACCCTAAGTTGAGTTACAACTGCTGCTCCAATTGGCTCTCCCCCTTGCCCACCAGCGACAGGGAAGGAGTCATTTCCCTGGGTATCCATACTTTACATGTTACACAAATGCACAGAGAAAAAGAGGAGATCCTTCAACTGATTGAAATTATTTTCTACAGTTCAGAAAGGATCACTTGCTTAGATACATCTGATCTTTCTTGTGGCAATAGCATTTCAGCCGAGCTCAGTGCTCCTGCCAGCAGTCTGTACTCTGCTGCCAGTAAACACCTAAAAACGATCATCTCCCAACTGCAGGCAGTGTTCAGAAAGTGCCCAGACCGCCCTGTTCTGACTAGACAAGGATCTTGGGGAAAAGAACCCAACAAACAAAACCAATACACCATTCCTTCAATACCTCATTGTTTCTTTTGCTAAACTTTCCATTTACATTTTTCAAAATCCTCATTAAATCCTTGGGCTCCACAAGCACACGTTAAGATCGCTTCAGTCCGCTAGAGAAACACCCAGCTTCTTGACCATATCCAAAACTGAATTTTAAAAATACAATTAGCAGCACTCAAATTTTACTTTAAGACACGGAAAAATGAAAGCAATACTGCAACAAGTAAAGGGAATAATCCCCTCCCCCTTTCTTTAAAGTTTCATTAGACCATTGAACTGGATGAAATTCAGATAGAGGCCTTATTGTAACCACACTGAAACAGTAGAAATCTCCTGAGACCATGAAACTCAAACATTTTGGGAACCAACTTCAAGCACTCCTTTCGTGCTTTTAAAAGAAAATGAATGAAAGACACTTCTTATTTTTTCTCCCTGTAGCAACATTTTAATAAAATTCCCCACAAGAAAACCCCAACAACCCAGCACAAACAGATCTGTTTAAAATACACGTGCATGAATGCTTTCTTAAGATTTAAACTACAGTCGCAGCACTCAGGTGTACTCCCCACGAGCGCAAACTGCGTGACAGCTCTCAAGATACCAGGCTACTTGTAAATAATATTGTAAAATAAATTAATGATAAAATTAAACCTAGGCTGGAGTTGTTAGAAACTACCTGCCATGCATATTGCTAAGATGCTTATGCTGTGGTTTCAAATCTTTGATGTTACTGCGAGGATTGGCTAACGTGCCTGCACCCTGCAAAACGGCATGTAAGGACAAGAATTTTGCCCAGCTTTCCTAAAATGAAAGTACATCATCTTCAGAGACTAATCCACTTAAAACACCAACCTGGAAAATGCAAATCTGAGGTTTACGGTTTAAGATGGTACCCAAATCAACAAGGAGAGGATTTTTTTAAAGGTGACTGTTACGTTCTCTTCAGTTTATTTTCTGTGTTTTGCATTGGAAGAGTCTAGTGAGGAAAAACAATGACTTGCCTCAAAGCAGTAGAATCAGCACAGAATAACTGCATAACGTGAACAGAAAGGGTGGGCTGGGAAAAATATTTGAGTATAAATTAATGTTGATCTTAGCTGGAATAACCTGCACTCTTCAGCACTTGCAGCTGCACCAGGGACTTAACTGTCTGTGAGATTTTACACATATGTCAGCTTAATCAGAGACCAAAACAGCATCTACTGCTCAGGAATGTTATTTGAATTTGTGGAGCTTTTTAGATTTTTAGGTTATAAGTTTCCTAGCAGTCCATTATTAGTTTATGAATGTTTTATGACTCATAACTACATCATTGACTTCTGTAGTTGTAGATAGGCTTTTACTCAGTAGTATTCATAATTTTTAAAGCAAATGTAAAAAAACCATTTTGTTCACACCAGTTTTACAAAATATTAAAAGCCAAAGAGAAGCCTTTCTACACAAGAATAAACAGAAAGCAATACATTAAAAGCAACATTAACTGTTTTTATGATTAGTATCAACTATTTACTTGTTCACTGGGCATCGCTGTTCTATTATTTCAGACTTCTGGGATATTTTAAGTAATAAAAAACCCTATTCAAACCTGAAATGACAATTCTGGCACTAAGAGGTCTTCAGGATGACTCACATTATTACCTAGTTCTGGACCTAACAGGCTGAACCACTAAGCAGTGCATCACACCCATGCTTAGGGCACAACTGCACTGGCAGAAGAGCTCTGTGGCACACATCGGGCACTTCGCAACCCCTCAAAAGAAAAAAACTCACTAGAGGCAGGTGTTTGCCAGCTCTATAACATAAGCCCGCATTTCAAAATCTTGTAATGAATTGGCAGTAAAAGCATGAAGATACACTGCAAACTTCTCAGACTGTTACACTTCTTACAGTGAGTTTTGCACCTCAAATTCCATCAAGTATTAGACAGGTTTTTAGAACAACTTATCTTGTTTCATTAACAGCTAAAAGAGAGTTTTCAAAGAACTGTCTCACATCATTCATTATATAACATTTTTTACGTTACCCTTCAGAGCCTGTTGCTGCAGGACAACACAAAGCTGCCATACCTGGGGTATGTACAGTCCAGAGAAGAGAAGGCTCTGGGGAAACTCTAATGTGGCTATTCAGTATATAAAGGGGACTTGTAAGAAAGATAAGGACAGACCTTTTACTGAGGCCTGTAGTGATAGGACGAGGGGTAACAGTTTGAAAGAGGGTAGATTTAAATTAGATACAAGGAAGAAATTGTCTACAATGAGGGCGGCAAGACACTGACACAGGCTGTCCAGAGAAGTTGCGGATCCACATCCCTGGAAGTGTTCAAAGTCAGGTTGGTCAGGGCTCTGAGCAATCTGCTGCAGTGAAAGATGTCCCTGTCCATGGCAAAGGGGTTGGACCAAATCATCTTCAAAGGTCCCTCCCAACCCAACCCATTCTGTGATTCTATGAAACGCTCTTTACTATACTGGATGATCTGCATGTCAACGTACTTCTTCACAAAGCATGCCTGCCTGCTACCCTAACTCTCAGCTACAGCAAAATCTAGGCATCCCAAACAGAAGCCCCTGTACCAACCAGTAGACCACATGGAGTCAATAGTGGCTACTGGCTCACAAATACAGACACCTGAAACACTGCAAAGGTTAGTGATAACTGATGCCCTTCTGCTCTAGATGGCAGGGTGGTTTTGAAAAATGGACTTCACTTGAAAAGTATGAATAACTCAAACTGGAACAATTACAACTTACAGAAATCATCCAAAATAAAAAGCACTAGAAAACAAATTAAAAAATACAATGGAAAACCAGAAAGTTTTCTTGGACAACTATTTGCAATGGTTTTGTCTTTTGTTTGGCTTTTTTGTGTTTGTTATTTTCCTGTGTGTGTGTGTGTTTTGTTGTTGATTGTTTGTTTGGGGGGGATTTTTTTTTATTTTTTTTTTTTTTGATCAGGGGCAGGGGGGGACTGTTTAAGTTATTAATACACACATTTTCTAATTGTGTCAGCAGAGAGAGCATTCAGGTCAGGGTGTCCTGAGGAGTGAGGTATTAAAGATACCAAGCTGAAGCATTGTTAGAAAGCCAACTACAACCGTACACAATAACAAATGCTACAATCACCAGATGTGTCTGTCTCTTTTCCTTCTTGAGTACTTTATGACAGATTCATCATCATTTCTGTAGGTACCAACCTTATCACCAGCATCATCCCTGTCTGTAGATGAGGGGACTAAGCCACAGAGATCAGGAATTACAAAGTAGTGGCAACCATGAAACCAGACCTCATGTCACTTAATTCTCCACAAATACATAAAACACATACACCAGACAACTGATTAGAGCATAATGACAGCAAAGGCTGACCCTGTAAGTGTTAGAGCATGGCCTCAGACACAAAATGATCTTGAGACGCTTTTTTCTGTGGAGAGACGTCAAGCAAGCTTTTCTCTGTAGTGATCCTGTTTTCACAATCCTCCTCCTCCACTTCCTCGGTCTGCCTGGCTATGTCTCTGCAGCTCCTTCAGCTCCCATCACCAAGTTTGCACCTCTGTACAACATACTTAAATCTAGGCAACATCATACCTATCACGCCTGCCCAAAGCTGGCCCTATAACATTTCTTCTAGGTGTAAGAGAATAAATGATGGACTGCCACACTGCTAAGAGTGGCCAACCTGCTCTCCCAACTTGCTCTGGAGCTTGCTCAAAAGCCTGCACTTAAGGACTGGCTTGCATCCAAGCAGTTTGCTTGTTAGATTACTTGACTCTAGGACCAGATGTGCTAAAATGCTTTCAGAGAGAGGAGCATTTTACCCTACAGTGGTCACGGTTCTTTGAGATGTGCAGGAACCTGCACACAATAAGTCTGCCAAATGTTATTATTCAATAATGTGTATTATCATAATGCCCACGATCCCAAATCATGCTGCAGAGCGCTACTGTGCTAAAAGTTACCAGCTTGAGTCTGTGGCATATTAAAGTATCAACATCTGAGGGGAAATAGTTTCCCTGTCTCCTTCAGATTAAAGGAACAGAACACATGGCTGTATTGCTTCAAAGGAATTCCTACAGATCTCTGCGCGGTACACTGGGGACATCACCGTGTGCACGGTCACTGGAGGACCTGGGAGGAAAGTCACTTAGTCTCCCACAGTGCTACTGAGACCTACAAAGGAGAAAAATCTCAAGCTGATGAAAAGAATATATATCCCTGACATGAAGAAAAGGTCTCCTCGCGGCCCAGAAGTGATTTATACGGTACATTTACTTCCAGCAGCAGGGAGGCAGCCTAGTTTCACCTGCAAGAACTGAAGGCAGAGGCCAAAGAGGGACTAACATTGGAGAGATTTTGCTCTGTGATCAGACGTCACAGTTGCTGTGCTGGGGCTCAGCTGTTCCCTGTTTCAGGCCGGAGCTCTCAGGACAATCTTGCTGGAGCAGCCCCTTTAGTGCCCGGTGTTAGAACAGAAGGTATCACCATCTGCTTCAGTGCAATGAGGGCCTTAGAGGTCCCTTATTTCTTTAGGGACAGAAGGGCTCTGCCTGCTGCTGGGCGTCAGACGTCCCTGACACATTTTGCACAGTAAAAGCTGCTCTCCACACAGCCTTGAGCTTGCAAAGGAATATGAGGGAGAGGTACTGTTGACAAACACTGATAGTTCCACAACTGAGAGACACGGACTAGGAGAGCAGGCACAACCACATAGTAACCACATAGGCACTGCCCACAAAGGGCAGTTTTCATAAAAAATACCTGCTAATTGTTTTCTCCCTATGAACTTCCAGATCTGAGTAAATCCAAGCTACCAGTTACAGACCTGTAGGAGTCCTGGAAGGATTTATTGCCATATGGGTGGAGGGAAGAGGTTTACAGCACAAACACGACATGAGAGTGCAGGGGTGTAAACACCATTTTTTCTTTGCTTTGAGCTGTGAAAAGATGCATCTGTGTAAGTCAGTATCTCAATGCTTCACGAGAGCCAGATATGTTCCCATATGCGTAAAGAGTAGGATTTGTAAAATGATTCCGTATTAATCTAACTTTATTTAAGGAGAGTTAGAGCCACGCAGACAGCTGTTCTCGGCGAGGGAGGGCAGGACAGGGAGCAAAGGTGCTGCCCAGCAGCCAGGAGTGGAAGGGAGCACCATGGCCCCTGCCTGCCCGGGCTGCCCCTCCAGCTGGCCACAGTCACAATCAGGGCTAAACCACCTGGAAATCGCACACAACTCTTCACACAGGCAGCACTCCCGAGGGCTCTGGGCAGAGCAACGGGCTAATGCTCTGCCTTAAAGTTTCAGTGATCTGAAGCAACGCCATACTTGTAACCATAGCACACGTCTGCAGCTCTTTTTGGCGCACAGAAAAGACCATGCTCTGAATTCTCATCAGAAACACATTAATAAACATCGACGTGGATTCTAAGTAAGAATCCAAGAAGAAATTATTCGAGGTCAGCATTCCTAATTGTTAGAACGTAACTCAGCATTTTTCTTCCCCCTCCCCCCAAAGATCCAAAGTTACTGCTTTACAGTAACAGCTGATAGCATTCCCTCATCTTTTATCGTTAAGAGAAATATATCAAATAATGTAGCTGAAAAACTCATACCATACTGTCGTTCATTATAAATTATTCCCATACACATATCATCACTTTGCATATAAAGGCTCCACAAACAAAAGCAAATTGTGAAACCAGGAGCGTGCATTATATATCCTTCACCGATGGCAGAAAAATGAATGCTAATCATCATTACTGTGCCTTTATGCATTATTGCATTTCTTGGAGAAGTTAAAATTAATTTCCCACAACAGCCCACATCAAAAAACTGAAATGCACAGAAAGAAATGAAAAGCTAAAAGAAAAAATTAACATAAATTAAAACTACAGATTAACTTTATTTTAATTACTTCATAAAGAATTCAACACAGACCAAAAAAAAAATAAAGTAAGTCTTAGGGAACATTAATCATTCACTACCAGCAATTATTGCTTTAAAATACCCACTTATAATATGCACTTGATATGTCAAAAAAATAAACTATCTTTTAAGAAGGTCAGTATATACAGTCTTTAAAGATGCAGACAGATGTCACATTTCAGTCCCATCATTAAGTTGCTAATTTGCCTAAAGCACTGGGGCATACATCCTAAAACATCTAATATGTGTAAATGCTCCATATATACCATTACAACATTACCCCTATCACAACACAATCAGCATGTAAAATCACACACTCTTTTCTCATTACATAACTCTGATTCTCTTTAGAGTGCTACATCAACGCAGCTATTCTCTCCTGCACATAATTAGTTCTACTACAGAAAAGAATATGAGATATTTACACAAAATTTTTCAATACTGAAAACCCAAACTTTCTATTTTGAAGCCTAAATGCAGACTTTGGAATCCAAATCTTGAGAACGCTGCATTATTTTCTACTGTTTGGCTTAGTATACTTCTATAATTTCATTATGAAATAACTATTAGTGCAAGAAAACATTGTTTACAGTAGGTTTTAGATCAAATTATACATTAGAAAACATTACTATTTTCCTTTCAGTATATAAAAAAACCCTGTCATACCCCTTTAAAGTGCTGTTTAAGAAATATTCCTTCAAGATCAGAAATTATTTGCTATTATATCAATTTGGAATTATGGAATTAATTATTCCAAATAAATCAGTGCAAAGCAAAAGAAATAAGCCACATCTTTTATTTTTTCTCAAAACAATAAACTAAGAACTTGTACACACTGAGGGTACAGTAACTAACTGTAAAGTGCAACTCACCCATTCATAAACAGAATGCTGACTTCAGAGCTAGACAGTGAGAGGTGACTGAAATTTTTCATTGAGTTTGAAAAATTTCAAATCACAAATATCATTATTATTACTACTACACAATGGGCAACATATAGGAAATCAGACAATTCATTTACCTGGTTGTATCTCCTACTAAATTAAGATGGGTAAAGTAGTTTGCAACTGACACACATTGGCATTGATTCACTTTATACACACTAAAAAATGACTGCTGAAGTTTAGAACTTAATTTAATTGCATTAACCTCTGGCTTTGAAAAGCCAGATAGGTCACACACAAACCAAGCAGTGCTGCAGAGATCACTGCTGCAACTCTGTCCTTTGCTTTCAAAATGTTAAATCCATCTTCAGCAGTTTATAAGAAGTCAATATACTTTCTCACTAACTTCGATGACAAGAGAGCTGATCTGATTAGAGCTTTCTGGAACGCATCAGATGAGAAGACGACTTTTATTAAAAAACATTAAATTGTGGTATCTGCAAAAATGTGCACCATAGGCCAAAGTTATGACAGATGATCTGTCCATTAACCCAGTCTCTCTATATGCCAGGAAGGGTTTCCTCTGAGCCTGGGTGAGCTGGAGAGCATCAGCTTTCAGATTCCCACTTCAAATTCTGCCTATACTCAGAGACATGGCTACACTGAAGGTTAGACATGTTCCAACTCCAGCTTTGCCTGTCTTCATACTCCTCCTGGATAAGGATGCCGAAGATCCGTGGCTCTCTGGCAATGTTGCCTACAAACTTCTCGATTCTTAACAGCCCAGATGCTTGCCATAGAATCATAGAATATTAGGGGTTGGAAGGGACCTAGAAAGATCATCTAGTCCAACCCCCCTGCCAGAGCAGGATCACCTATATCAGATCACAGAGGAACGTGTCCAGGCGAGTTTTGTGCACATGGATTGGAAAGCTTAGGCCAGAACAGGGTCACCACTAGATCATTCAGACTCAATCCTTCCTCAGCAGGAACAGATGCTTTAAGCCAGAAGCACAGCCAAGCCAAATTGCCCGCAGTTTTCATGGAAGCCTGTCAAACTGGAGGGCAGTCTGAACTTCCAAACCACCCAGCAAGGACTTTCAGCTTCTGCAAAGGATGCAAAGAATCTGCCCTGAGGTCGCAGGCCTTGGGAACCAGGCAGGCCCTGCTAATAACAGCAATGATCACAAGAAAGACAAACTGTGGCTCCAGGAGAACATGCTCCTTTAAAAACACCATGTGCCTGTGACGTGTGTCAAAAAACCTGACATTTCTGGTCAACCGAAAGCCTTATTCTGTGGCCAGGTCTAGTCCTTACATGCTGCTTCCCACAGAGTACAGGCTTTCTTATGTGCCCTTCTTATGTACTTCTCTATGGCAATCCACAAGCACCAACCCACTCCTCTGCACCCTGAACGTGTTCTTCACTCCCCGAGATGGGGCACAAGCTTTCAGACTGGAGCTCACATTCCTCAGAAATAACGACTTAGAGCTCATGTACAAGGACATCAACACAACTGCTCACTCTGAAGTGCCTCTGCATATGAAGAGGACAGGGTATATATACAAAGTATTACACTTTGGAGATGCAAGATAAACTGGTTTGCTATGGGGGAAAATACAAAGAAGGAAGCTCATCCATACAAAGAAGGAAGCTCATCCAGTGAGCTCCTCTGCTTCTGCAAACCACCTGGATCAGTAAGTTTTTCATCAACAGCTTTGAAGCTCTTCAGTGAATAAACTGTTATGCTGTACTGTTAAAGTTGGAACATTCCAATTAGCAGAAAATGATTTACTATCCCTAAGACGCAGTTGATTAATTTCCATTAAAGTCAGAGATTGACAATCACACGTGAAGAAGTAGCTACAAGTCTACTAAGTATCCGACTATGCACAGCAAAAGAGAACACACTGAATGCTATTGAATATGCTGGTAAGATACAGTAGTACTTTCTGCTCTGGATAAAATGAAATATAACAGAAATCAGAAACAAATTCGGAAAATAACTAGCATTGTTATACTTTGCTACAAATCTGAAAAATCATTCCTATACATGCAACTTACTAATGGCATTTCTTATATCCAAAACAATAGTATCTTTACATACAGTTACTTTAATGAAAGAAAACACTACTTGAAATTTTGAAGAAATAATCTATTTTATTGTTAAATATAAAAAAAAACCCCAAACAAACAAACAACAAATACTCCACTAAGGAATGGAAGAAAAAATAAAGCACATTTAAATAATTTCATTACATTCTGAGATGCCAAATCATCTGTGAGTGGTTTCTTTTTAGATGAAAAGAAATCAAAATATAGGACAGATGTTGGACAAACCACATTTGAGGTCTATCACACACTGGCATTTTTCAAATTATTTTGGCTCATCTATTAAATAAGGTGTATTTTGCTTGATTTTGAAAAGGGAAACATCAGGAAATATTTAAAGGCCAATTGCTGCCAATTAACTTTGATCAGCAAAAGTTGCATTTGAATCTTTTAGATTCTTTTGCCTGTCTGGAATAACATACTATTCTAAAATCCAGCAAAACAACAACTTGATGATTAATGTGTGTTGGCAGCCCTGCCACAAGCTTGCTTAACAGTTGGATTTTAAATAAACAGCTGTCTTCATTATGATGGAAAAGAAATCTGACTGTTTTCATGTTTTCACGTTACTAAAATATGATCAGAAATTGCTTTTTACCCTTTTAAGATGAAACAGTTGGGCATTATGGTGACAGTCTCTTTCAGCAGTTCAGATAGTTTTAGAACAATCTCTCAAGTGCTGCCAAACCATAGCCTATGTGGGCTGAAAAAGCCCTTGGCATGCAGACACCAGCTCCTCGCCACACGCTGCAGGGGAGAGGTGTGCACAATGCAGAAACCCTGGCACAAAACAAACATACCTGCTGCCGGGGAAGGCAGAGGACCCCCAGTACAGGCTGACAGCATGTATAATGGTAATGATTTGCCCCAGGGCTAAGGTAGTACTTGCCCACAGTGGGATGTGAGAAATCTGTATCCAGCCATTAACTGTTCATAGAAGCTGAAGGTTAGTATTTAATGGCCTCTGCAGGCTGCTACATGCTAATGTTTATAGACACTTTTGCTGTGTCCACTTCTAAAATTTGTCTACTGTGGTCATAAATAGCTGTGAGGACAAAACTCTACCATTTGAACTATTGTAACCTTTGAAGGTCAGTGCAGCTATTTAGTGTAGATATTATATAGCCTGATGACTAAATTATACAGATGCTTTCTAAGCATTTCCATATTACAACTGTGAAACAAAAAGTAATTGGCACATCACCTAACATGTAAAAGGAGACAAATATTAAATCACCTGTATGTGTTTTGAAAGAATGAACACTTACTTCTAAATCGTTAAAGAATAGATGTGTGTCCGCCAGATTGAAAATCATCTCTTCCATTCGGAGTCCAAGAGACACAGAAGTGGGTGGATCCTTAAAGAAGAAATTAAGCGAGTACACCATCAATAGGTGCCTAACATATATACACCATAACATACAAACTAGAGGAACAGCTTTTCAGGAAAGATGTTATGTATTACATGCAACATCTGCTTCTTTACTCTAACCCTGTATTATAATACTGACATGTAACACTCAAAAATATGACTAACTCAATCGATACCATGGTTCTGTAGCAGGACCTCTGACATCACCATTGTGCTCCCCGGGCAGGGGCTCCCTGCCTTCCATGCAGAAAGGGTAAATTCGTTTCACCTAAAACTTCTCCAGATTTTGCAACCATTTACAAGTTTTATGATCAACCCAAGGACATGATAATGCAACTGTTACTTATCATAAACTCTCACTCATCACAAGTGAAAGAATTCAGTCCTGGGAATACCTAGTGACATTAAAGCAAATCACTGTTAATGTTTTATTTGCAAATGGCAATTATATTTAAAACCACTCCTTGATTCTCCACAAAACCATGCTTTAATTATGCTTTCAGTTTGGCCCACCCATGCAGAGTGAACAAATCTATTGTTTGTTATTAATACATAACACACTTTAACTTCTCTACAGAAATTACCATAACAACTTATTCCTTACTGAGCTAATAAACTCAAAAAGCATGTTCAGCATTGTGGTTACCAAATGCATTACAGATGTTTGTCTTGTTTTGATTTTTTGTGTGTTTTATATATTTCCAATCTGAAAAATTGAAAAGAAAGCCTAATATTTACATTTGATACAGTTTCTCATCTGTAATGCCAAGTATATCCCAGTGCACAGAAGCATGAGTTTGAAAAAACATGTTATATTATCTCATGACACTCTCTATTAACAATGTTAGTTTGTTAGGAATTATATTTGAAATAGAACTGCAGAAGTGACAACTCATATTTTACTTAAAATAACTTAGTATTCTAAACCTGATGACAACTCAAAGTTAAAAACCAAGAGATGCAGTCCCTAGTTTCTTTTTCCACCTCTCAATCAAATTAGTAGGTATTTCAACGTGATCTCTGAACTCTCAAATATTTTTCTATAACTAATGGTTGAAAGGCAAAATGTCAGTATCAAAGAGTTGGAAAAGAATGGTGCTTTGGTAGCCTGTTAGCCTTTTGGAAAATCCAAAACCCAAGCAAAACTAACCAGAAAAAGAATTTTGGAAAAAAGAATTTAAAAACAAAGCTATATAGAACAGACATAACATCTATGCTTAAACTCACATACATTAAGAGTAAATAAGTTTTCTAGTATCAAAAAATAGCCCTTATAAATGGGAAAGAAAAATTGTATCATGCTATTTTGATGAACTTTGTCCTTAAAAATAGGCCTTCTGTTTAAACTAGCACCACCAAAAAAAGAATATTTGGCTTCTTAATTCAAATGGAAAGACTTTAAAATATGAACAAAAGTATCCTGTCTCTCTGTTTTAATATTGCCCTATTTGTACACCAACGTTGTTCCTTATTTTACTTTGTAGGCACGTGAAATGGAAAGCAGGTAATATTTTTCTTCTCTCTAGGTAGGCCTGAGGCTACTTCTCCCTCTGACATTCCTGCCTATCTTTGTGCTCAGTTACCACCCTACCATCCTTCACAGCTCACCAGCATTATTTTTTTTTTTTAAATGAGACAAGGATGTCTGTCATACCTGAGCACTAACAGAAGTCACCCCACAGAAGTCTCTGGTCTAGTCAGCAGGAGTTAGATGCAAGTGAAGCTCACCAGCTACACCTCAATGAACAACTGCTAACATAATGGTGTAGAACTAATCCCATTCTGAGCTGTTACCCATAAACAGGAATATCATTTTGAAAAGCGGAATAAATGGACAGACAGGGCATGATATTGGTGATGAACCCAGACAGTCAATTTTAAAATATATATCCACAGCCATTTGTTTAAGTTTCAATGTACATATGACTTAAATTAAACTTTTTTATTAAACTCTTTATCACACTTCTGAGTCAGGAAAAATGTCTTCTTGTAAAGTTTTCTGTGAACCATTTCACTCCAAGTTATTTCTAAAAGGCAGACAATTTGGCAAACAAATGGCAGAACAGGGATTTCTCTAAAGTAATACTAAAATAATGCAATTTATTAGGCTAATTTAATTAGGAGGAAAACAAATAAGAAAATCATTGTCACCTACTGAAAATGTCAGATTAAATTCCATAAAAGCTAAGAGAAGAAACAAAACAGCTTGCTTGTCAAAGAAACCTTAATTCCTTGATTACACACAATCTTTTGCTATAGAAAGTTCCACTTAGCATAAAATCTGTGTTAACCTGCAGCTCTGGATACTCATATATTTAACAGAAGCATAAGTCTTATCTGTATTAGGGTTTTAAACATATGTGTAGTCACAATCTTGCAACTGCTGCAGTAAAAAGCACGAGAGCCTTAGTTTAAGGCACTGCAGGAGATTACACTCTGATGTCAGACATTACAGTGGGGTCTGAAAACTTTAAAAAAGACAAGGCCAGACTAAGGTTGCTTTGGTTTTTTTTTTAAAGAAAAAACATAAACAAAACAAAATAAAAGATCCTATACCAAACCTGCTTTTGCAATTTTAAGCCACTAATTACTAACTAATTGTGAGGTGTCACACAATGAGGAGGAAAGCTAACAATCTCTCCTTGTTGATTGGGATTTGCAGGTTCAGTCAGAGTGTCTTTTCAGGTATGGTCAAAATCAGGTAGAAAACTCTGAGGGAGGTACAGTTTAGCCGAAAAGAAATACCAATGTCAGACTGCTTAAGCAGGCCTGTTGTTTTGAATACTGGTATTGAAGCCAAAACATTGTCTATATGTCATTTCTAAATTCTACCCACTTGATTTCTTTGTTTGGTGAAGAAACAAGAAGCTGAAAAACAGGAAAGTTCACTTTGGGTACAGGGATTATTTTCCACTTAAGCCTACAGGTCACAAATGAAGGGTTAAGTGAAACCAGGCTTTGTTTTTTTCAATCTTTAAAATATATTAAACCACATTAAAACAGCTTATAATTTAAAAGAAAATTCCTTTAAAGCCTCTGAATAAAAATGCTTTCATGGAGAATGGAAATGTACGTAAAGACCACAGTATTTTAAGTGCCAACACTGATTCATATTTCCACCTGCTTCATGATACTAAAGAAGGGCTCTGACTTTTTCTGAATTCCAAAACTTAATCAGCTGACATCTGGCTCAAAATTGAAGTTTTGAGATGTTAGAAGCCCTAATGTCAAGTAAAGTAACTGGTAACTTCATGTTTGATCTCTCCTCTTCTGGAAGGACAAATCATATTCCTATACTAGTTTCATACATTTCCATGAAATTCACAAAAATTCAAATCATCCTTAAATAAAAATGTAGCAATCAAAGGTATTATTTTGTTCCAACAAAGCCGAAGGCCAAAAGCAGGAAAAAGCAAAGCACAATAGCAGCAGCAGGAAAGCAGGTGATAAAAACAAATGAGAAAGTAAGAACATACATAAAAAGGTGGCACAAGCAAGAAGTTATAAGGAACAAGGTAGAGAATACAGAAAAATCAATCCCTTCATCAGCAGAGCTGCTCATCATTCACAGTTATTCACCATGAAACTCACTCAAGCATTATGAAAAGAGCTGAACACCAAGTTGCCAAATTCCCTACTACCTAAATAGGATATTTTTGTTTGTTTGAAGATCCAGCTTTTGTATTTTAATGATTATGTGAGCAGCTTAGATTTAATTTTTTAAAAGGGCATTTCTACCCTCACCACAGTGCAGAAACTTCTGAGAACATGATGGTAGATCACTCAAAAAGCCAAATACAAGTGAAAAGAAAAAAATCCCCCTCAACAATTTTTTTTTTTTTTCCCCCAGAGTGACTTATGATCTGCATTTCTTTCTTGGAAAGACCAGAAATCATTACGAATCACTCTTTAACGAAAAACGTGCACCTCCCATTGCTGCAAATAAACCCTGCAATTCTCATATGAGAGATGCGTGTCTTAGCATGTTTGCTTTGAACATACGACAATAATTTCCTCTGTGTATGGAAATGGCTAAGAGAAATTGTGATATGAATGAAACTTTAAGAAAAAGCAAGAACTGCACACTTTCATGACTGCATCTGAGAGCCAAGAACACGCACACTGCTACCCCTCACTAAAAAGATCTAGTATTTATCCCCAGCATAAGCACTCATGCTGCTATCTCTCCCAACATCATAGGTTGGCAGTCGTCGTGCAGCGCAGAAAGATTCTGCCACATGCAACACAACCAGAGCCAGGCGGGTGAAGCTGCAGCTTGGGTAAACAGTGACAAGAGTGATGGAGCTGTCATTGGGAGCCCATCACCCACCTCCTTGCAGCATACATTTTGTATCTCTTCACAGCAGAGTAATCACTACTTTCCTCAGTGTCAAGCATCCAGCAAGAAAAGTGTTTATGTTCAGGCCCCAATTAATGAAACCATTACAGGGAACTAGTAACAAATGGAAAAAATACGCTCACACAAGTACTTCTATGACAATGACTAATTCGGCTCTTCCAGCACTACTCTGCTGCTGAAAACCAAGTGGTGAGTTTCTGCTGGCAGTGAGGGCTTTTTGGTGAGCACTGGGATGTGTTCTCCTCATTCTGAACTGTCATACATTTAGTGATTTTGGGGTGCCATGCAAAAGCTCATTTTGGCCTGAGAAAATGAAAATAACTTTTGGTAAATGTTTATAAAGCTGCTGTGTATATATGTCCATACAAAAACTGTTCGAACATTTGAAGTTCTAGTGTGTTTTTACTACCTGAATATAAACTAACACCACCTAGGAAACAAAGGCTGATGAATTTACTTGCTTTTCTGACACACAATGGAAAAGTAAGTTATATTCCTTAAAAAGATATACTGTTACTATGGCAAGCACTTCTGAAAACAAACTGCACTTGAACAAGCAAGAAAGGCTGCAGAACAGTACTGCTTTAGGTTCTTATAATACAAAAAGCTACAAGGAGGAATTTGGAACCTGACCCAAGCACAGACTGAATCTGTAATAGCTTTGCCTTTCACTCAACTACGCGTAGGGTTAAATCTTTTAGTGATAAATACAAGCTTTACAAAAGGACAGAGTGATTACATGAGGCCAGACAAAACTCTCTGGTTGTTCTTTCCATGAAGAATTCTTTAAGGTTACCAAAAAAAAAAAAAAATCACATTCTAGTTACACCTCACACAAGATGAGCATGAAATGGCTTAACAGATTTCCACATAACCTGAGACACTAGCTTTCAAATAAAATCCTGGAAAAACAGAGTTTGATCTCACAAGGATGATCCATTCGTAAACTGTTCATATTCACCTAAGAACGCATTTCTCTTCTGAGAGTTACCAAGGAAACCCACAGTCTGCAGACATATTCATCAGTTCAGTTATGATTTACAGACTATGCATAATAGAAACAGTTGACTCACAAGCAGACTTTCAAAAACGTCACTCAGCCTGTAGATTTAAAAAAAGTTAAGGTAAAAAAATTTTGGAGTAATCTGTGTCTACAAGTATTCTTCCTCTTGCCTTTTCAATACAGAGCACAGTCCACTGCTGATCACTCAGAACTAAAATGTTTTTGCGATCACTCTTGGAAGTTCTTCGCACTCTGAAGGGAGGTAAACCTTTGCAGATTTTGATGATATCAACAGGTTGCAGGCACTCTGTACCTACAAACGAAACCTCAAGTGGTCAAAGTATCACCCCCCAAAGCTATTTATTATTTACTGAATATAAGATCTGAGTAACTGCAAAGAATAGACACATGAAACAGCTTTACTCCTTGATTTTGTATGTCGTGAAACACCAGTACTGATTTGCCTCCAGAAAATCAAGTAATGTTCTGGTCTTCCTTGTGTATCAACTATAAAACAGAAAACACTACTGAAAATATCCACCAGTTTCTTGAACACTTACCCTTCCATATCTGTTAGCGTAAGACCCTGTAAGCAAGGAATGGAAAATGATGATTGTCTCATCCAAATCCCAAATGAATACTCTCTGTAAAAAGAGAATCAAATCAATGTGTTCCTCTGTGAAGCTGATACTTGAAATGGAAAGTTAAAATTTGAATCAGTAAGGACACAAATGAGAAAATTGCATTGAAATAGTTGTATATTAAAACCATAGTTTCCTTGCCATTTATTTTCAGAACTAACAAGTTTTTTCCAGAATAGAGTAATACAATCTGTTAGCTTTTTACAAAAATTGCTATTATCTCAAATTATTCTATTAGAATAGAATCATAGTTATTGTCAAATACACACAGAAAATGAGATTGTACAAGGCATTATTTTAAAGCCAGACGTGAGAGAAACTGAAATAAATGAAGAGAAGCCTCTGAAAATTAAGTCTCCTGTAATTCTGTAATTCTTACAAAACTAAGTTCATGTAAGTGCTCTTGAACATCACCTCTAAAAAAGAAACTAAATCAAATTGCTGCTAAACACCAAAATCCCCTATGTTTTTTTCTAATGGATTTTAGGCACCTGAAGAATGAAAATTATGAACTTAATTTAGATGCTGCATGTGTAAGAATTTATGTCATCAGTAAATAATTCTTTTGCTTACAGCCAATGGAAAAATGTGCATTTTAAATTTGTCCTCTGACCACACACAAAATGGTATTTTAATGAAAAATAAAGTGTTCAAATACAAGTATTTTAGATCCTAGGGAGACTCTGTTTCCCATGATGACAAAGGGGCTAAGGTTTTGGAAAGGAAAAGTAATGCAGTGTGGGACACTCATAGCTTTGGTGCGTCATTGGAGATGTGTTCTCAGCACAGAGCATGGGCCACTGGGAGGAACATGAACACAGCACGAGAGAACAAAAAACATGAGTGTGCCAAATGTCTCCTGTTCAAATGCAAACCTTTCTTTGACTTGGGAAAAGTTTGCACTTTTTAATTTTTTGAATTTTTTTAATTTAATCAAAAGAAGGAAGAACCTCCCCACTATTTTTCAGAGAAAGCAGGTGCTCTTCTCCGTAAAAGGTTCTTCAGAGAAAAAATTCCATGTTACAAAAACAACATTCAGAAAAAAGAGAGGAAGCTCCAATGCTACTTTATTTTCATCATTATTTTGCACAGAGAAATAGAGTCTGTAGCAGGTCAAAGACATCTAATATAATGTACCTCTAGATCAGAGTCAGGTGGTGGTGAAGGATTATTATTTCTTCTGCCACGTCCACGCGATTTCCCGTCTGAACTACGACGCAGTCTATCTGAATCTGAATCTTTAATGGGTGTTGACGGACTGTGGATTGTACTGTATTCTGCTGTAGTAAAGAAACGACATTTTTACCTTTCAGTTTAAACTTCAAAATGTTCAACTTACTTGCTTTTCACATGTGACACTAAAACTAGGATTTTCACTGAAGCATCCTAACTAAAATAATTCAATCTGCAATGGTAAGTGGCAATACTGATACATAAATTGTTTCAATCAAGTTCAAGTTATATGTAAAAACACTTATATCAGTACACAAATAAAGGAGTAAAAACCCCCAAATCTTCATTCCTTCAAATCACAGGGATAATATAACTTCATAAACAAGATTAAATGCTGTGTGAACAATTTTAAGGCTTTTTTTTAAAGAACACCAATTTAATTCTAAAGCTTTCAAACATTCTTTAAGATAACCATTATGGCAACTGGTAAGAAAAAAAAACATCCAGGTGTGAAAAAAACCCCAAACCATACGGAAATTGAAAACTTTTCCAAATTGCCTGATTGCAGACACTTTACTTTTAGATCACTACATTTGATCCAGACAAGTAGAATTCTTTCTAAATACAGTTTAAGAGTCTTTATTTTTCCAGGGTAAGTTCAATTACTAAATTTTAAATATGCATCAACTATGAAGATGAAATTTATAGTATTCTTCAAAGGCCTACTCAACGCTGAACTTTCCTAGTGAGTACCTTCAAGACAGGACACAAATCTTTATAAACAGTATTCTACACTAATTGTCATGCTTCAGCAAAACTTCGTCACAGAAAATATATATATTTATATATATACTGTTGTTGAACAGGTGAAAAAGAATGATTTACCTATGTAACATCATAAAGTTTTCCTGAAAACATGTTAGTTGGAAGACGTCTTGCTATTCTTAATGTCCATAGACTCAGTAACCATGAAGCACTCAAACATTAACAGGCACCCAGCAAAAATCATCCTTCCTAACTCAATTAACTAGAAGTACCATACTCCTCAGAAATACAACACATTTTAAAATGTCTTTTCAGGGCTTCATTTCACAGTCTTAAATTCACAGGCAAAATACTTTTGACAGCTATTGCTAATTTTTTTTTTCCCCCTAAAAAAACCCCCCTGGTTTTGTGAATGCAGCTGGAACTTTCAGTAGATGATATATTTATCCATGTGAATTCTCAGGTAACATTAACTACTCGTTAGATTTCAGTTGATGTGGATATTTATATCAATATTAATTTTCTTTGTAACCAGCCTAGACCACAGCATTCCAGCTTGAACAGACAGGTATCCTTCTCACATAAGCGATCCTTTCTCCTGAAAAAAACCATCCTGTTGAGGTCAAAGGTTAGATTAAGGAGGAGACTCTGGACATCTGTGTAACACCACATTCACAATTACTCAAAATAGTAACAGTTGCTTGTGCTGAATGAAAAGGTCTTGAAATTCTCATGTTCAGCCTTCGCATCTACACTTAATGGAAATTAGTACATATTTTTCACAGTATACTTTTACCCAAGTATCTCAGGCTACATTAAATAAAGCAGAACAACAAGTTAAGATGTGACTCAAGGTAAAACAAAGAATTTTCAAAAGAGACTTGACCTATACACAGAATCACTTTTAGGTATGTGCCAAACAACAAAACTCATCCATCCCTGTCCACGTAACTACAGAGGTTTAAATGATGAAGATCACGTACATTTCAATAATATTTTTCCTATGTCAATGTACACATCAGAATAAGCTATTTAAAGTTTGAATGTTGATTTCTATTTCACCTACTGTACTTAAACAGGGAGAAAGTCTGTTTCTAAGAGCCATCCAGCTTTGCAAACACCCCCATTGCAGCACACTGCTTTCAAAATTGCAAATGTGGGGCTGCATGTTTGGGTGGGGGCTCATTTCCATCTCCCATTCACAGGGGAGAGTCCGAATGGGCCAGACCCTCCCTGACAGAAGACTCCCAACCAGACCACTACACCTGCATCATTCCCGAGAGAGATTTGTCTGCCTTGCTCTTACGGATCTCTCCAGGAAATCTGCCACTTTAACAGCCACGCCATTAGAAACAGAACATACAATTCAGCATTCAGTAAAGCAGTTCAGCTTGTGAAAGCAGGGGAAAAGTTATTTCCTTCGCTGTACCTACAAGCATTTGAGGACTGTTCTCAGATCCCCTTTGTTGTTAGGTTAACCCTTCCCTGACAATCCTGTTTTCTTGGTTGCGATTTTCATTCTCTATAGTCTCTCCATACTGGACACAGCAATCCAAAGCGAAATCGAGCAAATCTTTGCTTCCCATGTCCCGCAGCCTTCCCTCCCCTGGATGTTGCATGGCAGGAAACAATTGCATTTTCTGCAATATTTTCAAAAAATGTTAGTTTCAGGATGTCCAGATCATCTTCTGAGGAGGAAATGACACCTAAGTAGTCATTTCTCAAAGGTCTGGCCAAACACTGCACAGAAATTGAATCCACAACATTGCTAACACCTGGAGGTTCTGAGCCTACTCAGGAGACCAGTCTGCTATGAAGAACATGACAGATGGCAGCAACCACAGGGGAAAACGTGACATTGTGTGTAAGAAACTTACTCCATGAATGTAAAGGAAAACCATAGCATGTACTCTTTGGATTAAGGCTGCTCAAGAGGGAAGCCTCTGTACACACAGCTGGGTTACCACCCCACTGTCCAATGGTCAATCTCAGGTCCTCATAAGGAAACCCAACTAAAGAATCCAGTATCCAGCTGAGCCCTGAGCCTCAACAAGCCCAAGCCCTGACAAATTCTGAAGCAAGAAAAACAACAGCGGCTGAGGGTACTCTGTGTGCCACTAATATCTGGAGCACTGAGAGCAGTCCACAGGGAAAGGTAGAGCCTGGAAGGAGCTGCCAACATTCCCCATCCCACATTTGTGCAGTTCATCATTCCTGCCTAAATGTATACCTCACACCTGCTCCTATTCAGATCACATCTCCATTTTTTGAGTTCTCATCCTGTCTCCAAAGAACTTGCAGCCCCTCTCAGCATGGTGTCATCTACATATTTAATAGGCAAACACATTCTGTTCCGTCATCTGAATGATTAATGAAAATGCTGGGCCCAAGGCAGACACTGAGGAATGCTGCTGCAGCCATCCTTCTATTTTAACAGAGAGCTCTCACTGACTTCTCTCTGGACATGGTTTCCTGAACAGTTTTATATCATCCTGCTGTAGTTTCTTCATACTGCTTTACCCTAGTTTGCTCATAAGATTGTTAAGTGAAAAGATTTAACTGTCAGGGCAGCAAAAGCCTTGCTGAAGTCAAGCTATGTATCTAGAAAACATATTACTGTTATAGCTATTACTCTACATTCATTGATCGCTGATAATAGTAGGTTTTTTTGTTCAAATTCAGCTCACTTCAAAGTACCAGACATACTATAGTATTAGCCAAGGGAAATTATGATGTTTCTAAAGCACAGAATTTAATTTTAGACTACTCTTCAGCATCACAAACACAGGGAAGTGCAGGAGGAAACCCAGCCCTCCACAAAATCAGGAGATGAAAAGGTGGTGAGAATCAGCCCTCCACTACCAGTCCCAGTATTAAAGCAAGCTGGCACCGGCTGAGTTCAGACAGAAGCCAGGAAGTTTGTAGCACATTTTGCCAAAAAATGCCAGGCTCCCCTAAGATTACAAGGTTCCAGAGGAGCCTGAAGACATCTGTGGAAGAGAAGCATTCAGGAGTGCTAGAGCCATATTACGTTAGCAGGCTGGGTCTGTTGGACCACAAGAGTGGTGGCAAGGACCTCAGGATTCACTGGCTATTTCTGGGAGGTCATTTCAATGTAAGTTCAGCCTGATTTAGTGTCCTGGGCATCCTCAATATGGGCTGGAAGATTAACGAGCTGCCCTGGAGGACACCTAGGTTAGTTTTGTCTGGAAAGACTCCAACTGGGTGCTCTAGGACCACTCCGCTGAGTCAAAGCTCCACGTCAGAACAGACTCCCGCTCCAAATTAAAATGTTAATGTAGGAATATCCTAAGCATACAAATAGCAGCAGCTTTGGAAATCCCCTGAGATGAAAATATCTGGAAGCTGGAAAGGTGCTTAGGGCAAGCCTTACACAAGCTTGCTGCTCCCAGGGTGTCAGCGGACAGCCACAGCAGCAGGCAGGATATGCGGCGGTTGATCCATTGCTCTGAACTGATACAGCCATTTCTGTGTGTTGCACATGACTTCACAAAATTATATGAATAATGTAGCAACAGTTATTCTGCATCCATTAATAGACAGATAATTTGAGATCTCTCTGCTACAGCACCTCTCTGTACCCAGACTTTCCCCTGTGCTTCAAGGCATTGTATTATTGCAACTTAGCATAGTATTTCCTAAGTGTATACTTCCCTTTACACATCATTGTGGGCAGTTTTGGTGGTTTTGTCACACAGGATAATCTTCCATCATCTCATAAATAGGAATACTTTGATTATTTATGAATACAGATACAGCCACAGAGATACTATTTGCAACACCACATTCTGTAATTCCTTTCTGTTTGTTATGGAAATCCACCCTAAGTAACTGTTGTATTTTCTTAGTGTACTATACAGCAATAGACAAATGACAAATCTGGGGAAAATGAGCTATCCCAGAACTCCCCAAATCAAGTCTATTTCACTCCTGCTGTTGACAAAGGCGCTGCAAATTTTATTAGACTTTTTCCCTACTGCATGGAAAGGGTATGCAAAAAAGAGTAAATGCAGATTATCAAAGTAATCGTATGTCACAATGTAAATCAGATGGGTGAGATGGCCTAGGATAGATAGTATATTCAAATATATCTGTAAGTAGGTATGTACAAATATTTTCCACTTCAGTTGTACCCAGATGAATGTTTTCCCCTCAAATCTTATTTTTGAATAACTTAATTTTGAATAAAGACCTTAAATCCTCAGGCCAGTTTATTTCAACTCCTGTAAAACAAAAATGTAAGATACGGGTAATTTATATATGTCAGTCTTGCAACATTCTGCTAAAAATATTGGAAAAAACCCCATCTATTTATTTCAAGGCTGGGGTGACGTTTTCATTTAGGATTGTATATTCAAAATAATGACAAAATATCATATTAACAGTATATCTTATATATATCAGTATACATTAACTATGTATGACAACAACCATATAAACAAACCCTGCAGTGGTCCAGATTTTTTCCTCCACTTTCAATCTTGAAGAAAAAAAATTAAAAAAAAAAAAATAAAAATGAAGCAGTGCCATAATAGGCAGGTAGCATTTCTATCCATTGTAGGCATTTCTTCCTTACTCATTACTTATGCTTTCAAACAATTTGAAATTATTGTTACTTTTAATCCTACTAAAACCAATGATGAACATCTTATTTGTCTGTTTAAAAAAGGTCTATTGAAAAGCACAGCAAGTTCTTAGCCCTGTGACAGCAAGTCAGGCTATATATTGTTGGATGCAGTGTGGAAGAGTTAAATTTGTACATTGTTAACATAAAAAAACAGAAGAAAAACCATTGTCAGAAGAGTAAAACCAGTCCTGTACCTTGCCATTCATTATTGCATCCAATCTCATTTCTGTTTTTACAGATTTTTCATTGAGTTTCCTTCCTATGTAAATATATACTCAAGGATTTACTCTGCATTTATATTTATGAAAAAGAGTAAATATTAGAACACTGGCTATGTACTGCAAATACAGCAATATTTGTTTCCATACAGGTATTGGTGAAAAGTTGCCTATATAGTCTATTTTCTCGGTTTCACTTTCCTGTCTCTGATTTATTGTTAGGAAACATAAGGAGAAACTGAAAGTAGCTTTCCCCTTTTCAATACTAAATGTGATACAGTGTTGAAGGAAAAAGAAGTTTAGTCTTTAAGAGCGAAATGGTAACCCATGGCTGAGAACAATTTTTGTTGGCCAGCACAGCCCTTGTGAGGTTTTTAATCTGCACTGTGAGTTATGTGAGTAATATGAAAAAAAACCCCAACCTTCCAGTAATATTTTAAACATACTTACTGCAGAAACCAAGAAAACAGAAAGAGAGCAAGTCTCAAGAACAGTGCAAGTCTCTCTTGTGAGAAACACTGTTTAATAAATAGTAATAACTAGTCATTTTCTACATTAGCTCTTAGACATATGTTATGAATGTTCCTCTAATTATTTTGGAGCATCAGGGCAGACATAATGGATTGAGGCAGAACTCCATCTGTCCAGGATAAATTTCAACACTGGCCAAGAGCAGGTGACTAGGTTAGAGAGCACAAAGGACAGACACACACGCAGTTCTAATTCATCCACTGTCTGCAGTGATTTTCTTGTGTAAAGCATTTCTTGAAGTGCCATTGGTGTCTGTGTAAATCCAATTTTCAAGTTGGTCTAAGCAAGGCCTGAACTGGCACTCACAACACCCTGCAGCAGGGAGATGCACAGCTCGGCTTATATATGCAACATAAAGAAATACTTCCTCTTGTTTGCAACTTCAATGAAATTGAGTATTGGAAGGGAGAGTGCTCACTAGTCTACTTTTATTATTTATCATTTTAATTATTATTACTTCTCTTACATACTACAGCTCACATGGAAAATCAACAATGTGCTGTTCATATAATTGGGATAAGCTACTCATGTATGAATTGAAATCTCATCCCAGAAGGAACCTAATATTCAAAAGTTAGCAAATGTTAGAATTCTACAAGTGGAAAAAAACCAAAACCAAACCAAACAATCAAAAACCACAAACAAAACCCAACCAATCAAACAAAAAAAACCAAGCACACGCCCCATCTCCCCTCCCAAACAAAAAAGTAATTCCCACTTTGAAAGTTCTTACTTTTGAACTGATACAAGATTTCATATAAAATTCCAAGCAAAGCATACATTAAAAATTTGGAATGCCATACTTAGATTTATTGTTTTGTTTAATAATTTTCTGATTGTATCACTAGCAAAAATACAGCCTTCTGTTCGCAAGACAATGTTTATTTGTATGTCTGATTTATGGAGGGACTATCAACCTCTGTGCAATCAAAAGGTTTTGTCATGACTGCGATTCAAGAATTTTTTCAGATCCACAAAGTGAAGAGAAAGCAAAAACACTGATCATGGAAAATTTCACATTCTTCTGCAAGAATCCCTGGACATCCCAGATTGCGTGGCAAAAACTTGAATATTTAACTAGGAACTGTGGGAAACCATAAAAAGTTTATATTTGGACAAGGAATTTAACTTATTTTAAGTGACATTATCTGAGCTTTCTAAGTCTGCGAAACTCTACTAAAAATATCACAAGTGCACAAAATTACTTTCTCTCACGTGTTTTTTACCAGACCCTTCTGTTTCATTTACTGGCCCAAATTCTTAGGAATCACCTATGTCAAATTATTCTGGTGCCTCTGTAAGTCTGAAGGATTCTCTGTGCTTGTCCTGGAATAGTTCAGACGGCTTAGACTACATGGGGGGTTTAAGCATAGAAGATGTTTAAAAAGATCAACATTCAGCAAGAGCTGTTGAAATTCTGCGGCTGGAATTGATCCTACTAAAGGGGTACAGCAGCCTAATATGATGGCACTTCCCTGCTCCGCACCATCCCCACAAGCAGCGTTCCAGTTGTGGCAGAGAATCAGCAGCCTAACTTCACCAGACATGGCAAAGCATCCTACAGAAAATTGACTCGCTATAATTAATATTTGGTTAATGTGCTTTTTTGTTTTTGAATCAGCTGTGAATTTCCTTTTCTCCGTCTTTCAGTTGTCCTCACTCCCTCAGAATTACCTTCCTCCATGCTGATCCCTCTTTTCTTTGATCCAGCCCTTGCTTTGTCTTCCCAACATACTGTGTATGAGCTCAACTATAAACACACACACAAGCTACATATTCTTCCCTACTTGCTTTCAGCAAGTGTATCAGAAGAGACAACACTTCGTACATTTTCTTCAGGTACACACTCATGCAGAAAAGCAAGAGTTCTAGCAGATCATATTAAAGCTCACATTACACATGTAAGACCAGTCCCATCAAGTACTTCAAGAAAATGAAAAAACAACCTCCCACAACAAAACTCCAAAACAAAACCTCCTGGTAACATCGTCAAATCATAGATGCTTCTTGCCACACTGCTGAGAAACATCTGCAACCTTGGTCTTTCTCTCTGACAGATCTCAAACTTCTGTCATCTATTAACTACTGATATGCCTGAACTGTTAAAAAACTCCTTGGGTTTTTTTTTTATTTTTAATAACGGGAAAAGTATTTTTCACCCCTCATTTCCAAAACCAGCTGGAGAAGTTTGGCCTAAATGTTCAAAAAAATTATCTCAACTAGTAAAGGACTGCCAAATTCCAGCAAGAAAGGTAAAATGAGTGGAAAAAAGGACAAGCCACTGAAAATCTTTTCTTAAAATGGAAACACTTGTGCAATTTCAACTCCCCATTACAAGCACTATTAAGTCCTCTCAAAGTGAAAAAGACAAAAGCTCTCTTTCAAGTGGACAGTTGGTCTATGGTCTGAAGGCTTCTTAATTTCAGTCTTAGGAAAAAATCAAAGGATCTTATCTTAATGAAGACAGAGCTTAAAAGCATCAGGTTCTGGTTTAGTGTAAAAACTTTCTGGCACCCTGCAATTTTTAGCACAAGCATTTTACGAACACAAACAACTTGTATTCACAAAAGCTTTAAAACTTTTACTGATCTTGGCTTTTCTATCTTCTGTTAGAATCTGTGTAAGATGTGCCACAGGCTCAGGATTAAGAAATAGTAAAAAACCAAATCAATGACTACACACATACACACACACAAATAAAAAATAAAATCTCAATCCAATTCAACCCCCTTTCAACTTACAAAAATGTGCCTCATAGGGACCATAAAATCCATGTAATTACCTGTAGCAGGATCTGTAACCGCTTGACTGGTGATGCCAGATGGTGGCTCTTGGAGCTGGTACGTTGCGTTTGTGGAGGGTGTCGTTGGGCTGGTGTTGCTGTTTGTCATGTAATGCGAAGGGTATGGTGAGCTATTGTAATACTGTGCATATTGGCCCTGGCCAAAACCGGGGTAAGAGGGATATTCCTGCAAGACAAAAAAAGCAACTGAGTAGTCCATCAAAGTTTTGCTACTTTTCAGTAAAAAAATCCAAAATATAACTAGAAACACATGTCAGAATTTCAGCACGTATGCTTCCTGGACTGGATGCTGTAGGACCTAAAACTGCAAGGCAGTAAACCAAAATCTAAATTATACATAATTTAGTATGTCTTCTCATACAAACAGTTTATCAGACACACTGCTGAAGATGTGTGAACAAGATCATCAACCCCAGACAGTTTTACTATTGGAAGATGACAAATTGAAGAAAAACATTTATGAACATGAGTTTAACTTGCAAGGATACTAATTTCTTTCAAAACGCTATTTAAGGGCTATATATTTTCAGTGGATGAAAAGTTTCCTCAACTTATATTTACAAATTTACCTGCTGTGAACTATTAAATCCAGTAGAATTTGTGAGTGAATTATTTCCTGCATATATTCCTGATGATGTTGTAAAACTGCCACCTGAAATGAAATGAAAAATGATGTGAATTACTAAAACACAGTATCAGAAAATAACTTCCTTCATGTGATCATATCACAAGGATAGGGCATATTTGTGATATTTGCCATATGTTTATGGATTTGGTTGTCATCAGCTCTGTAACATGTTAGTATACGCAAAGTGATACTTCATCCTTCCTATACACTGTGTTTCCTTATTGCAGGAAAAAGAAAAACTTGAAATGTAGACAGGAATTGGGAGCCACCTCAGGCATGGCTGAATGTTAGGCTATCCCACCCCTCTGGATGACACCCAATGTCATGGAAGTAATGAGGATTTCTTGCACTTTTTCTTGAACAATAACGGTGAGCGTTGTCCCAGGAGATGGTGTCTCCCCTCACTGAAGTCCATTGGCTCCATTTCTCCTACCACCTTTGTGAACTGGGTCCTCTCCCCTCCCTGAGCCTCAGCCCCTCACAGGAACATCACAAGCCATAACCCCCTGCTCCAGAGACCTCAGTCTGACTGCAATGCCATTAGGATTCACTAATCGAACATAGACAGCCTTGGGCCACAAACCTTTTACTTTTCTGATGGATTCTACTGGTCATGGCACAAAGGAAAAAAGAACCTCTCTGAGAAAGGAGACCCTTCTAAGATTGAATTTAGCCCAGAGACTGAATTACCATCTTCACCTCACTCCTTCCCCCTTCACAATCCACCAAAAATAGACAGATGGGGCTCTTGTTTAATACCTAACCTGAGAAGCTGTTCCACTAAAAGGGCAGCAACCCCCTTTCAGCTGTTTTGCCCTCGCTGGTTGTAACCCAGGAGTGACACAGCCACCAGCTGAGACATATGGATGCACAGGGTGAAGCTACATAAGCCACCAGCAAGTCTGTAATGAGACAACCTATTGAACTCATCTAGCAGGAGAGCCCCAGCCAGCGAGCAGCTTGCATAAAAGCTCAGGGGTTGTATACAGCCTCCCTCACCACCGAAACCTGCCCGCATGCAAAGATATGCTGAGACCTTGGGAGCAGAAGCTTACAGGTGAGCAAAGCAGGCCAGGAGGGATGGAAACCAACAGGGAGCCAGGCACAGAGATGCACTGGTGCTCTGTTGTACCCGACCCAACTCGGTTAACTACCAAATCCTACGCAGCTGTTATGCACTGGGAAAAGCGGTATTTCTTGCAGCTCCAAGCAGTGATGACCACAGGCAGGGCCATGTGCTCAGCACAACCCCTGAAGGGCATTTGTGAGCTATCTGCTTTTTAAATAACAAAACCCAATAGGTATCCCAGCTATAAGAAGTCAGAGGAAAAGATGTATAAATGCTTTGATGGCAAAAGTTGCTAAAAACACACACAAATTAAGCCTCTAAGTAGATGTGAAGTTTGTCCAACAGCAGCAGCAAAAAATGAAGTTTAAACTTAACATGTGATAATGACTGTAAACACTTCTCTCGTATTTGCTATCAGTGCAAAGGCTCTGGAGTTGTTGATATATGCTACTAATCCTGCGAACTAAAATCAGATTACTTCAGCAGGAGAGTTGACATCCAAGTTTAGCAGATAGTACAGATAAACAGCAATAATGAGAAAAACATGTTGTTTTAAATTTAATTTAAAATTGGAAAACAGATGTTATTTTTTATTATAACAAACCCCAGAGCCAAAATACAGCTGAAAAATATTTTATATCGCAAAACTTTGAAATGCTATTTTATTTCTAAGAGTGCTGTGGCTGGAAGAATATAAGTCACTGTGTTTCTTTTTATTTCTGTAGTTATTTCTGAGTGACACAGTAATGCATTCAAACACAAGTTTTATAGGTGCACAGTTTAAACCATTCTGAAAAAGATATAAAAGGACTCATAAGAAAAAAGTTAAAAACGCAAACTTTATTTCATGAATACATTATCTTGCCACAGAAATTTTGGCAAATAATTTGCAAGAACAAATGAGCAAAGTAATTACATGGCAGCCAGCATCCCTCCCTCTCAGACAAAGACACACACACACCCCACCACGCAAACCTCTCTTTCATCTCGTGGTCAGCACTGGCTCCGACAGAGGAGGGGTAGGGGTCTCCTAGACCGTAACAAACACGAAGCAGGTTTCTCAGAATCAGCTCTGTGGGCCACCCAGAACTACTGGCCTGCAGTTATTTTTAAAATACTCCTATTTTGCCATTTGGTTTTTAAATAAGTGGCCGCAGCACAGCATAGAGCTGCTGTTCCTGCCTTGGCTGAACAAAAAATCAAAATCTTTACGAAACGTGCGAGATTTACTGCCCTAAGTTTGCCAGCTACATAGCCTTAAAATGGGATAAAAGCTGTAAATTTCAGGTCAAAGGTCTGCTTTGCAAAGAGCATGGACCCACATTAAAGCTGGGAATCCCAGCCAGCGTCGGAAGACGGCCGGACCCCGCTGGGAGCAGGGCGTGGGGCTCGTCCCCACGCTGACGCGAGGCGCAGGATGTGGGTCCTCCCCAGGTGTCTCCAACAGAGGCCCATTTGCTTTCTCAGCTCAGCCTCCTTGCCGTGGGCTATGTCCATCATCAGGGTACAATGTATGTGGCAGAAGTTTAGCACAGCTCTCCTGGGAAAGCCTAAAATGGCCAGATGGGCTATGTAAATTCAAGGTTTCTTCCGTTAGCTTACAGTGTTTAAAAATCCTTGGCAATCTCCCCTGTGTCGTCCTAGTAACTGCTTAGCCATCCAGCACAATATTTTTATACTGTATAATAATAACCAAATACCTTAACATTTACTTTTTTATGGATGAATTCCCAAACCAATTAGTTAGTATATTCTCAAACATCACAGTCCTAGTAACTAAAACAATGCTGGTGCTCCTCACAGCTCTAGCACCCTTCCAGCGGTAGGATACTGGGGATACTCAAGACAACAGTTGCAAGTGGAGCTTTTCCCTTGGTCTTTCTCTCAGCCCTTCTCCACTCCATTTCTCCTCACTGAGCAACCCTTATAAATCTGCCAATATAGGAACAACAGCCCATTTCCACAGCTATTAGTCATCTAAGTGGTCTTTCAACATCTATGAAGCAACTTATATGAAAAACAGCTTAAGGAATATACTTGTTGAAGTAAGGCTTGGGAGGAGTGGGGACATGGGGTGGCAGGACCACCTGGGTGCTCTTCCCACCCTCTCCACTCCACATCTCCTGGTGGACAGATGATATATTTGTAACAAACAAAAATCCAATTAAGAGAATAACCTTAGCAAGGAGTCACAGGCAGCGATTTTCTTCATCATTTTCAAAAGTTGGCAGTCTCTCCCTCTGTTGTTGTTCGGTGACTAATCACGCTGTAATTTTAGCAGGGTCAGGAAAAGCACTGGGTTTAATTGGCTGCACACGCACCACAAGGCAGTGCCTTTACGTTGCAGGGAGACATTCTCCCCAGGGAGGGGAACCAGAATAACTCCAAAGCTTTCAAGTGCGAGGTAACCCCAAACAGGGAGCACAAGCAGAGCGACTGCAAGGCTGCTAGGAAATCCCCTTTACTGAAGGCAGGAATGCGTCAGGCAGGGCCCCAAGCACACTGTCATGGAACGCTCAGTTGTGAAGGAGGTTGTGGGATCCATTATATCCATTTAGCAGCTCAGCAGCTGCATGCAGGAGATGAAGAACAGCTATTGGAAGCTAAGACAAAGCTGAGGCTGCAGCCTGCCCATACACTGCTCGAGGGGAAAGGGAGAATAAACTCATTTCCTTCTCTAGAGGTTTCTGCCCAAACAACTAAACAGCAGCAGCACTACCCCTGTCTCCTGTCAAGAGAATCTATTTTGTCCTTAAATAATAGCTGAAGCTATGATTAGGTTCTCCTTCCAAAATTAAATGAGGAAAGGGAAACAAATACTTCTGTTTACTGTTAACATCTGTTCAATCAAAAGGATGAATTAAGTCAATTTAAAGTTCTTTCAAATTCAAAAGTTAGCCTCATGAAAACATAAAAAAAGAGACACATACTATCATGTATAGTATAGCTATATACTGTCAACATTTATCTGTAAGAAAGACCTGTCCAGCAATGTCACTGTTTTCTGCTTAGCTTCTAACAACTTCACCAGTATTTTACTTTGAAACGTTCTCCTTATCTCTACTCTTACAGTCTGCAAGGTTTTTGTAAGAGACCAGTCTTTCCCTCATCCACATGCCAAGCTGTTCACAAGCACAACAGAAGTGGTACAAGCACCACAGGGACCCCCCCAGACTCCCCCACTCAAACCTGTGGCTCTTCTGCCCAAGCGAGACTACCAGCAACCTGCTGCCTTCTGAGGGTGAGCAGCTCTCAGCCCAAGCACAGCACAGCTGGGGCAGAACCCAGGCTCAGATTTGGGTGAAAATCAGCACCTCTGATCCTCCTCCTATTAGAGCTTCACAACTGGGTCATCTTTAATATGTTCCGTTTGCAGAATATTTTTCGATCCTTGCCTTTCAATGGGTACAGGTGGAATGCTCTTTTTCATCTTTTGACAACCACCCCCCTCTCATGACCTTGACAATTCAGATCTTTTAGACATTTTGCACATTGCAGAAAAGAAAGGAATACCCTTTATGACAGACCTCCGTGGAGGCCATTGATCAAGTCCTAGCTTTGCTCTACTAGTGCCAGAATTCACTACTTACTCTTAAAATTTTCCAACAAGCACTCTCTCACATTATCCTATGCTGCTCCCCCTCTCCTCCCTCCATCAAATGAGTTTCCCATAGACATCTGCAAAGCTACTTCATTGTTCTCCCTAAAATCTCTTTTTATTGATACCCCTCTGCTCTGTATCTTAGAAAACCCCCCACCCTTTAGAGCTGTTAGATAACCCGTATGTGGTGGCAACTGTTTATTATGCCTGAAGAGCATCAGCTTTGTTGTTATATGAGGCCCTCCTATCCCATGGGTTTTAATTTAGCCTCCAACTTCTATGGCGATTATATTTTCATCTGACTGTGTAAGTCAGCACAACAGCATCCCAATACATGACAACGGTATGAAGGCACTAACGCAATACAAATTACAGGCAACAAGAGACATGATTTTTCAATAACTATTTCCTAGTGACCATGAATTATCAGTTTCTTAAAAGCTGGAACATTAGTCCAGGAGTTCCTCATAGCTGCTGCTGGCAAGTATTTTGAGCTCTCTCCCACAGAGAGGGTTTTTTTTCAGGGTAGGGTATGTGCATTTGATTTTAGGGTTTTTTTTACTGTGGCTATCTGCAGAAAGCAAAACCAACAACCTGGTTATGGTTATATTTACTCCAGTGAGTAGAAGATAACCACTATTCAACATGCAGATGAAAGTTTTAACACTACTCTTAATACTATCTTCCTCTTACTTGTCAAAGCACGCCACAAGCAAGCAATACTTCAGTATGGATCAGATGGTTGCTTATACCCGAGAGAGGTATTCAACACACAGTTCAAAAGAGGATTTAAAAAGAACCCAAAAAACACCTCTCGGTGTCTGAGCGAAGGACTGGATCAATATATCCTTCTGTCAGTGATCACTTATTTCAACAATCGTACAATCTGCAACAGACCTGATTGCAACTGTCAAATTCAGGGGTGAAAAGTCCTGCAGAAGACATCTAAATTTAGTTATTTGTAGTAAAGAAAGATATTTTTATATAGCCCTTATGTGGTGACAATCCAGAACCACACACACTCAGCAATTTGCCGATACAGCAGGGGAAAGAGAAGTTGGGAGAACAAGGTGGAAAGATTAAGTAAACTAAACAGGCAAGCAAGGCTACAAAATATAATTGATAATAATAGCCTGAACATACACAGACTCAGACCTTTTAAATAGACTTCAAAGAAACAGACTTCAATCATTACTTAGCTACCTCCACAGCTGCAGTAGGTATTTTTATCTCCTTTTTCCCTTCCTGAACACACTCAGGTGTCAAATTATATTTGGCACTTCCTAAATTCATAATCCTGACATGTTTTCCAGGACTTGCTTTGTCACAATCACTTCTTAAATAATTGCTATTTGGAGATCCTTTTTACTATAACAACATTGCAACACTTCACTATTTAAAAATTAATGTAATCACTTAACTGAGGGATCTTTCAAACTGCTGAGAGCTGCCCCATCGCTGCTCTCAGCAAAGGTAATCATCATTTCAGCTCCAACAGCAGTAACATCAGAGGTAAGTGCTCAAGCATCCAAGGAATGTAAAGAATAAGTGGGAAAAAAGATCCCATATCATTAACTGTATCTAATTAATGGTAATATCTGTTTATACAGACCTTGCATCTGGTAGCTATACGGAGCCTGTCCAGGTTGAGGGGTGCTAAAGCTGGCACCGTAGCTTAGAAATCCTGTCTGTCCAGGTGACTGTGACTGTGCCAATCCGCCTTCTGTCTTGATGCCTGCCCACAATGCACCTAAATCAGTTAGTGACAGCAAATCTATTTGTTCATATTCAAACAGGGATGGAAAAGAAAATCACTTAATTAACAGCAATTTTAACATATACCTATTACTGCATGCACAAGGGAACAAATATGGAGAGCATGCACAAATGAACAGGGTAAGGGCAGTCTAAAAGCACATGTAAAACTGAAGTTCACCAAGGAGAGGTTAAATTTAAAACTTTGATTCCAATAACTGCAAAATAAATTTATACATGAACAGGAAGTTGCATTATTCCCTTTTTCCTTTCCTGCCAGCATCTAACTTTTCCATATATTCATGAAATTTCACTGAGGTAGATTAGCAACTTTATATGATTTTAATGAAGCATAATACAGCCAAGATCTCCTGCCATCCACCCAGTAATGGCATAACTGAGATTTACATCATATACTATTCCTACATGAAAATCATATGGCTCTGAGTGCTATGGCTTTCTAAGGAATTAGAAGCAAGTAAAGAGAACTTGCAGCACTAACTGTAATAATGATTTTCAAAGCTAATTAAACACTATAGGAGGCAGTCTTTTAACAAATAAACACCCAATAAGACAGGAATTATTCCTGAATCAGTCTCCCAAACTGGGAAAACACAACAGAGCCATTAATCTGCACTGACAGGGAAATCCATTACACATCACATTACCCTCTTATTTCCCCATTTAGTAATAAAAGAATCCAAAGTGCAATTAAATGAATGACTTGCTTCCCAACTTCAGTGATTCTTCCCCCAATTTGTAAGGCAACAAGCAAGTGAGTATCAGCAAGTGAAACACTGAGGAAATGCACACAATTCAGCCTCTGTCTCTTAGTTTTAATTATAAGGTTGTCCCAACACAAACTACCATTTAACAATGATTGGAAAAGTAATACAATGCTCTTAGGTTTCACTGCAGCATTCAGTGACACTTCATTGCTCAGAAACCGCCATTATTTGAACTGAATTAGCTAAGTGCAAATTAGTAACATTCCTTTGAAAATGACTGTTAATCTAAATCCACTTCCTGGTTGGAGATTTTTTTTTTTAAATAATATTCTACAACGTTTAATGGCAAGAGAGGGATAAGAAGCTACTGTCCTTGCAAAATTTCAGTGTCTCCCTATATACAAATGGCAGTATACTTTATTCTGCCATTTAAATCATTATTTTTCAACTGCTGTCATTATTTACCCTTAATTCCTCTGTCAGACCAACCCTGTTTGCTTGTTTTTCCCCGATGCTCACTTGCTGCTTCTGTTTCATATTACAATTAAACAATCCCAATGATGAACTGACACCTCATTTCCAAGGAGAAACATGCTATGGATGTTTTGGTATCAGCAATCCCTATTTGCTGTCTGTTTAAGGACTTCTGAAATGCTGATTAAATATTACTTAGAGAAAGCTTAACTAAATCAAGCATTACATTTCTAGCCCAGCTTTAATAGCCTGATTCAATTCTCCACCTCAGACAAAGCAGGAGGAGATGATCAAAGGCAGCAGCAGAAGGATGACACTTGAGTGAAGACAACTTGGCACTGACATGCCCTTTTGCAAATCTCCTTGCTACGGAGAGCCTTTCATCTCCTGGGACTTGCTCTTCCCACCTCCTCTCATCCAGAACACTTTCACTCATGAAACCTTGATGCTCCCTTCTCTTTCTCCCAAGTGTAATATATGCAAGAAAGCAGGAAGGGACAGTAAGAAAACATATGGGAACTGCTAGGACCTGGAAAGGGAAGAAGCTGGTAAGCAAAGACTTTGCTAGATGCTGGTAGCAGAGCAGGCAGGAGGAGGGAGCTTCCGGAAATTCTCTAGCCTCCTCAGGGGCTTTACAGATGAACTAGAGCCAGGAGCCCCTGGGAGGCAGCTGTCAGTGGCATTCCCCTCCACCCCCCTTCCTGCCTGCTTGGCCACAGCAAGCTGGAGGTGGGGGAGTGGAACATGAAGAGGCCCAGAGGTGCAAGCAAGACAGCACAAACTCTGCCCTAGAGAGAAAACTTGAGGGCAGTTGATATTCACAAATACTTTTTCTTCCAGTAAGCCCTGGAGGAAAAAAAAACAAACCCAAAGAAAACTAAAACCAACCCACCAAAAAAACCCCTAAAAACAAACAAAAAAAAAAAAAAAAGAAGCCCCTCACTCCAACTCAGAGTTTTTCCTTTCACATATATGACGTTTCCGTGCTTTATATGTGCTAGATGTTCTCTTCCTGGACAAGAGAAGGGCGAGGCAGATGGCACATGGGGTCTAAGCTGCAGACCAAAGAGGAGAAATTTGGCTCTAAACGAGGCTTCAGGTCCTGCCTGTTGCAAAATAGCCTCCCAGTGATCCCCACGTGATTTATGTCAGGAGCATAGATTATATGATGTGCCTTAACTATGCAAAAATATATATGGTGTTAGGTCCCAAAACTTTTAAATAGTTATTTGCTTGTAAATATTACTCCTATAAAGTACATCAGCAAGAAGCACCTTAGCCCCAGTCACGAGGCACTATCCAAAAAAACCAAAATGCATTAAAATCTACTTGGCTCAGGAGCTGGGGGTTTCAGTGGTCAAAAGCAGCTCTGCAGTGTAAAATGTTCGGCAAAATTAACCAAAGCCGTAGGCACTGGGGATGGATTGGGCAAAAAACCCAAAATAAAACAAAAGAGCAGGCAGGCGTGTTAACCCCTGGCAAACAGTTGCCAAGTAAAGCAACTCAATTATATCTCCGATGACAGCAAGACAGCTGAACTCAAGTAGTGAAATCAAGGCTTGCTGAAGTCAGTGGGAGTTTTATAGTTGACTTCAGTGAGGTCAGGTTTTCATCCAGAAGAGCAAAGCAAAAAACCAAAAAAGTTGCTGTCTGGGCTGCTGAAGCCACCGCAGACAGCCAAGTATGAACATGAGGTATCTGCAGGAGAAATGTGTCAAAAGCAGCACAGTAAGAAATGGGGTCGTCTATTATCACACCCTTGATCCATCTGGGAAAAGCAGACAACCTCCACTGGCAGCATGAGCTTGTGGAGGCAGCAGACAAGAATCCCCATCCCCATAGTCTTGAAAAAGTAGTCTAAATAACCTTATTTTGTTTGTGCAAGTTTAAAATGCAAGAAATTAAACTGAAACATCCAATACTTGTTTATAACCAAATTTTTTGCAGCAAGTAATCAAAGCTGTAGCCACAGGAAGAATGCTTCCTCTGATGATATATTAATGAAACACCTTTTTTTAAAGTAAGGAGAAAATCTTATTTCTTGTACTTACTCTTCACAATAATCTGCTGTAGGATATACTTGAGACCCAGTGGATTCTAACTTGCAGATTTCAGAATTAATTTTTTTAAGATTTTAAGGGGTACAACTTGTACTGTGAGTTCTGTACTTTTGGTATAAAATTTACATTACCTGAATGTATCTTGACAAAAGATACTGTTAAAAGCATGTGGATTGTATATTTTTATTAAATTCCCTTAGAGGAATATGAGACCTATTTTCAAATAATGCATCCTCACTGCCGAACTGCTATGTGGTCTGCCAGCAGACAGTCTGGCAGCAAAATGGTCTCACCCACAGCAGCTTGTTTTTAAATTAAATTTTTTTTGAAATATTTCCTACTTAGCACTATCTCCTTCATCAGGCAGACAGAGCTTTAGTGGCAATTTACCTCAATTTTCACCTCTAGGGAGTTTTAAAACATTGAAAGTGAGGGTTTTTTTAATGTATATATTTTTTTTTTTATTTTGGGGGAGGGGGAGCATCTTTTGGAATTAGTTCATCACCTGCTGAAAATTAGCACAGCCTCACGGATTCCTTTGGAATCCAATTGTCTGGATCAGCTGAAAGTTAGAGCTTGACATACTGAGGTACTCAACCTGCACTGCTGGAGAGCAGAGCTCATCAGGTCACCAGGAGCTGTACCTATGAAATGGAAGTCCCTAAAGCTCTTTTCTCATTTCAGTGCTGCTTTTTTTTTTTTATTATCATCACCAATGAAAGCCTAACGAATCTCATTCCTTGCCCACAAAACAGTCATCCTCTTGAGCAGCTTTTTAGCTCTTTAATACATAAATTAAGCATCACTCACTCCAGTGGGGAAATTACCAGTCTTCCACAATAAACGCTGGGTACCATAACTGTCCCACTAGTGCAAGAGTCATGTAATGTCAATCTAGAACACATTTACCTCAGGAATAAAATAACGTGGACATGATTTCTTACCATACGAAGGGATTCCATAGGGTTGGCCAGGCTGGGGGTAAGTGGCATAAGCTGTAGCTTGTTGCATCCCTGTTGTAAACTGCGTCTGCCCATATGCAGCCATCGTTTGTGAAGATGGGGTGGGAAGAATATGTGGGTATGGTCTGCTATTGATTGCAAATGACAGAAAATAGGACAGACGCTGCATTAGATAGATATGCATGTACTTATTTTTAGCCTTATTATAATCCTGCTACTTCATTAACACATAATCATAGGCTATGCCAGACAACAGAAACTGTAAGACAAAACACCAATAAGACATCAATAACATGAGAATAAGTAAAATAAGAATATTCCAAATATTTTTAAAATACATGCTTAGTATTAAAAAGATGTATTTTTCTCCCTAGAAGTTGCTGCAGTTTAAGTTGTAACTGGACAGATGGATCCAATTACTACTTTAAATGAGGTTAAAATCTACCTATTTCAGTTGTTATTACTACTATTATTATTTTTAAAAGATATCATACTTGGAAGGGTAAATCTGTGGTGGGGAGAACTGGTGTGTTTGTCTTGGGCTGAAACCACTGCTTCCAATTGCTGCACCAAGGAGAAAAGAAAGCACACAGAAGTGTAAATACACACACCAAAGATAAATATTATTTTTCCTAATAGAATTTCTGAGTATTAACAAGATTTTAATTAAAATCAAATATCATTGATACCTTAGAAAGAAAATAATATTTTATCAGGAACTATTCAAGAATGCTTAACATTAAAATCTTGATTACAAATATCAAATACTAAATTGCCCCTTTGTACAACTCCTGAGCAATAGTTTACTCTTTGCTCACATACAGACAACATTTTCAATGCAAACAACCTATTTCCTAATGGAAACATTTCCCTTCATATTTTCAAAGGATTATTGATATCTCAAGTGCAACATTTTATTAACTTTTAGAATTTTTAAGACCTACATTTTATGAAGGAGCTTTATGCATGCCTCAATTGAAAACATATGGCCAGCTTCAGAGCATGTGCCTCTTTGTAAAAAATAATACTATAACACAGATGACGTATTACTATAGTACACTTCCTCCTCTTCCCCCATCTTATCTGCTTTCTAAAATGCTGTCAGACCTTCAGAACAGTCAGTATCGCACAAAGATGTCCAATGTGCAAACATCCTCGGCGAAACGCTCAAGCCTAAGAGGGCGAACAGTGAGCTCCTCCCCACAGACACGCCACTGTGGAGATGGAGCTCTACGACAACCCACCCCAATTTCCTTTGGTACATTTGGGTGCTGCCAAGAGCAGAGCGGATAGGCCGGCAGGCTCTGCTCAGCCCTGCAGGCTCAGCCCGGCCCTGGTGTGCTCTGCTCAGCCATGGAGGGCTCTGCCCCAGTGGACTCTGCCCTGCCCCAGGTATCATTTTCAGAAGCCCTTCCCTCTCTGGTGACCATCTGGGTGCTGCTTCCCAAGGGCCCAAGTTTGACGACTTTGCCAGGGAAGGGTCAGCAGCAGGATATGAGACTACTGTTAAAACCAGACAGCAGAGAAACAACAGGCCTATTGCTAAGTTCCTGTAAATAAATAAGGCACAGGTTTGCCAGCTACCCCTTTCCTGGACAACTACAGGGAAAATCCATCATCCCCTCGCTCCGGGGCACAGAGGGGAGCAGGGAATCCCCCTCCCTGCCTTCCAGAGCCCATCGCCTCCTTTTCTGTGCCTGTGAGGCTGCAGATGCCTCAAATGCTACAGTCTGACGATCAGTCAGGTGACCATATGTACACAGCTACTATTAAATACACTGTCTTTCCTGCTTTCAGAGATTTTTAAATACACTAGAAACTCTTTTTTGCCTTTCAAGCTTGATACTTTCAGGCTCAACAGCAGGCGCAGAAAATGTGAGGCTGTGACAAGGTCAGAAAAGGGCTGGCTGCTTGAAGCCTGGCTGCTTGCGAGATGTCAGATTCTGCTACTCTGGTGATACAGTCCCACGACATACTATTAGATCCTTCTTTATTTGATTTGCACCATAAACATGATGTGCTAGAAATACCACAGCTAATCCACAGATACGCAAAACTGTGCAAACTTGTTAGGATTTTCTTAGTGTTTTTCTCCTGTGTGTTAGAAGCTCAGATGGGTTTGGCTTCCAGGAAGAAAAAAAAGCCTGACAAAAGGAATGAATACTTTGGTAATAATAAATTACAATAAGTGAGGAGGACCTACCCCTCAGTTACAACACTAATCACAGCAGCAGGTACGTTTACTCAGAGAAATCAAAAGAGTAATTAGTCTGGGCCAGAACACTCCCTGGTGAGACTCCCACTGAAGAAACCAATGGACATTAATAAGCCTGATGCTGTAATGCTCCTTACTCAAGGAAAGCTCCTATTGACTTACACTGTCTGAGTAAGATGAACAGGAATAAGCTGCAAAGCACACAAGACTTTTCAACAGCTGTGCACAGGTTTAGACCACATGGGATAAGAAAATAGTAAATTAAGATATGCTGAGCTTAAAACCTTTGTTTATTCCTTACCTGATCCTGAGAAATTGTCTAAAGACCCGTCTGTGGTAGTAGTAGTAGCAATCTCACTGCTGCTCATTGGTTCTGTTTTAACTATAGAAATATAAATAAAATATATTCTATATGCACCTAGTATTCTTGCACACACATGCACACATACTCACTACAGACACAAATTCAATACAACAAAAATCTGCCAAAAATGTCTTAAATCATGGCTCTCAATATTTTGCATTTTATGTATTTGTGTATACAAACAATGCAAAGTACCAGCAGCTATGATTTACACATACATATAAAATGATCAAGAGGGTTACTTCTGTTCCCAGGGAATAAGAGCTACTGTAACAAACCAGAAGTCCCCATGCAACTCTCTGCACCTGTCCTGATTCCTCTTAATCCTGCAGACCCAACAATAAGGGTTCACATTTAGATCAGGTCACACAGACACTTACAGGCTTGAAAGACATAAATTTGAATAAGACAAAAAAGGAAATAATTTTTAAATGGTTTTCTTGAGGGCTGTTTGAATTTTTTTTTCCCTCCAAATAACTTTTCAGAGGGAAAATGAGAATTTAGGATGAAGTAAAATACGTTGCTCATGGTGGATTTCTCCCTATGAAAATGAAAACCAACTTTATAGTCAGCAACCCTGAATAAACAAAGGGGACACAGTCCCCACTAGATACTTCAGAAAAGGCTTTTACATTTTATTACTTCTGCACCAACAACCAACACAGCTGTCAGGAAGTAAAAAAGAATGAAAACAAGAGATTCTCTCCTGGCAAATGCCGCTTCATAGTTAATTATTAATTAATGACTTTTAATAAAGCCTCCAGTAAATGAACACATTTCCCTTCCTGTTACTCCAGTACCATCTCAGTGACGACAGTATTCTGATCCACGGAGAGAGGATGGGGCTGACATGGCATGGATGCAAACAGGCACAACACCTACTCCCAGGGAGTCACCCCATCAGCACGGCAATCTCCCACATCCATTTTTACATTCCTAGCTTTTTGGAGTTACAGGACACCAAAAGCAAGTGAGGGTGATGCTTCAGAAAACAACACAGATGATTTTACTATTAACCTGCCACCACTTTTGCTCCTGTTGACAGAGTCACTGCTGCCCACTCACCAGAGCCAGTACACACCTGGCCTGTCAGCGAGGCTGTTCAGGACCGCTGCAGAACATGGATTCAAGAAAACCAAAGTAAACCACACCCCATTTGACATGCAAAGCCTTAGTGTCACCTTGACATGGGTGTGCATATATGTTTGTCTACACGTATGTGTTCGGGAACTGCAAACATCACTAGCAGAAATCCTTTTGGTGCCAGGTTTGGAAAGGGTGAGGGAGAGGCACTTTCCCTGTTGACAAAGGACATTTTCTTTCCTGCCAATCAAAATTCTTATTTCTGCATGCCTGATTTCCTTCACCCAACCTCATCCATGGGATTTATATGCAATCTCTCTAGATTTTGCTAATGACACAGTGTTCTCTTTCAGTTCTCACGCAGGAAGTTTTATCTGCACATGCTAAATCAGGAGATCAATGCTAGTTCCACACAAACTCTGCCACACCTGCATTAGGAAGCAGTGCAGGCCAGTAAGAAAAGTTTCATGGAGTGAAATGACTGATGCAGAGGGTCCAGTATCCACAGCGTAGGTATTTTTTGGGGGGTTACTCTTGCTATGTTTAGTCCCATCCCTAGGAGTGAGCTCCCATCAGCAATTAAAAAAACATTATTAGCTGCACTTCTGCAGAGTACCTTTTTTGGAAGAAGTGAAGTCCAGGATGAACTGTGTGGTAAGAAAGGGTGGCCAAGAGGTGTACTTCAAGAGTGCACTCATGACCTGAACTACAACTCTAATATAAATGTAATTCTTAAATCACAGCATAGAACATATCCAACAGCCATTTTGTAACTAAGTAATGAAACACACAGATCCAACAAAACTTTTGTTGCAAAGTGTCTATCCCAAGTGATTTACCAGAAACTACCAGATTCTTACAGCAAGTTCTAGACAGTTCGTTAATCTAAATCTACCAAGAATTATAGCATCTACATTATCTTCTGCTTTTTTCTCAGAAGTTTATCACAGCTACATTTTACATTCAGTCTAATACTTCCATCATAGATTACTCCTCCTTTCCTCTAAATTTTTAAGTCTTCTGAACCTGATTTCCATAATGCAATTACACTTTTGGAAATAACAACAAAAGATGCTTTTCTCTGTACCTGACAGCTGTGGGGGAGGAAGAGAGGAAGATGAGAGAGATCAACCTAACTTGGGGTAAAGGGTGGAAGATTTCAGTATGTGCTTTCTCTAAAGTGTTTACCTCTTGTCTACTGAAGAAACAATTCTTTTCTATTCCTTATAAAATCAAATGTCATTGTTTGGATCACTGCAAACTGATAGCAGTTCAAGGACTGTGCTGAACCAACTCACACAACAGAGAGACATTTAGCATCATTTGTTCTAGACAGAAAGAAATTATCTTAGAAATCTTTAAGTGGATGCAAATGCCCCCCTTCCCCTTTCTCTAGGTTTAAATGCCTGCTTCCCATGCCCTTGCCAGTTATCTGGATCTCAGATCCTTGTTAAAGATATAATTTGGGAAAAAGCCTCATCATAATGGAATTCCCGTCTGTGACTCATCAGCGATACTTCAGCACAACCTTGTTTAGAACTGAATGGTGTTTACTAAACATGACTTTTGAAGATACAGGAAAACATACACAAAATACACTGCACTGCCTTCTTCACAGAAGTGAATTCTAAATGCTGATAGAGGTGCTCACAAATTTTTCAGAACAAGTCATCTTTATGTCTCCTCTCTCAGCTGCTGTATTTCCTCCATATGTGAAGATATGGGATAAGAAAGGCTGTTCACATCATTCCTGATCTGAATGCTCATTAGTAGGGTGATAATAAATAAGCCATATCATGCCATCTTTAGAACAACCATGACCTTAACAGACCTTGTGCCGCAGCTAGTTTGGAATCTAATAAAGATGGATAGGAACTGAAAAGCCCTACATTCCCAAAGTATTTTAATCAAAACGCCAGAAAACGACACCATATTTCCTTCTATCTGAGCCTAAATATGTTTCAAGGGGATGTAAACTTGCTATGCAAAAAAATAAACTGAGAAGAAAAAGACATGGTTTTACCAGTTCAAAATAATCATCACTGAATTCTCACTTTCAAGGACAGTCTCTCATTTGCCCAAGGCAAAAACTGACCTGTAATGCAGCATATTTCACCCCAGAATCATGGGGAAAAAGAGCAGCCAAGGGGGTTCCTAAGGGTACAAGTCTGCCAGTCTATCACAGTACTGCATCAGTAATCCATGTCTATCATAAGACGTATGTACCTGTCCAAGGAAGCAAAGCTTTGGACGGGCATGGATCTGGCCCTGCCACGTACTCCTGAAGCATGCTCCGGATTTCAACTCTACACGTTTGCCATGACAGTTAACTAACGTTTCTGTAATGCGACCTAAAGCTTTCACAGGACGACACTGGGCAATGACTGGTAATATTGCCACTTCCACACAGAACACATTGCAAGTTTGTCAGTAACTGCCAACAGCATGCTCGGTTGTGGCACAGACCACAGAGAGCAAAACGAGAGAGTTCCCATTCCTGCTGCTTCTTTATCAAAACAGACCTTTACAGAGGTGCAGAATTATCAGACTTGTGCTATAGAGCCAGACTCTGATTTAGCAATATCCTACTAAGCTTTAGTGCCAGCAAAATCACTCATGCAATAAAGCAGATTATCAATAAGAAGTTCAAGGACAAACCTCACGCATCCCTAATCTGCTGGAAAAAAAAAAAATAAATCAACAGTTATTTAGAATTACTGATATAGATTTGATTTAGAAACCAGGAAGCTTAAGAAGCTATGTCAACAGAGAGACATTTTTCCCAGTTTTCCAGTCATTTATGAGATTCTAAAAACAAAATTTAAAAATAAACTATGTAAGAAAGCAACACAATGGAATAACAGAAAAAAATAGAAATAGTAGATATTAACACTCATGCTAGGTCTGAGAAAAAAGCACAAAAATTCCAAGATAGCATAAATGCTGATCCAATGCTGTATCAATCGCCAAGATATTTCTTCTTCAGACGCTCAAAGACTGCAAGTGCAATGTCCCCTTTTTTGCCAGGCATATTACAAAAGGTGGCTAAGAATGACTTACGTGGCAGTTTCTGAACTCCACGAGAGAGTACTTCAGGCCATAACCCACAAGTTCACGTGGTTCATTGGCCAAGTAACAACTTGCTGACTCCATGACAAGCTGTGAATTCATTGGTATATATAGCAGTAGAGAGTGGTACGAGGAATGAGATGCTGGCTGTTTTGAACATGGATTTAGAGACCTAACATTTGGCCATTCCTAACAGAAAAGTCATACGAATACATCACAGAGACTGCACCATCAAGCATGAAAAAGTTAAGGTTTTTAAATATCTTTTCAAATTACTTAGATTATCTAAAATACATAGAAGGCTTGATCTACTGAACTAGTCTTTGTTAACAGCTATGCAATACACATTAAACCAGAACAGAAATATTGTAAACATGTCTGACTTATTAAATCAGCTTTAAGCTTGCAGTTTTAAGACAGAATTATTATAACATTATATTTATTCCTTGTATTATATAAGTAGGCAAAATTAAATCATTCCCAAGCTAACAGCTCTCAGTATTCATGTGGCATAGTCTCAACGAAGTAACTGAAGCTGTTATTTCGCTTATAGACATACATATAACTACAATCTCTACATCTATTTTGCTTTCTCTCAAAGTGACATCTTCAAATAATGTCAGCAGCTAAGCATCAGGTGGATATCTTAAGTATTTTATGCATCTATTACCATTCATACACTGTTTTGCTTGATACCATCCAGATACCATCCAAAAGTTCACCTGAAAGGTCAAAGATAATTTGTCACAACGGGACAAAAAATCTACCTTATATCTCTAAGCTTATTACATTTTCCATTATTTCATTCAAACTCTTCTCTGTTTATAAACAGGTTACAAGTTACTTATAAACAGGCCACTCAATTTGAATAATGTCCTGGATAGGAATTATTATATCTTTTTATCACAGACTATCAAATTATCAACTCCTGACCACAAAGCTGATAAACTTACTTGCTCCTGCTTCCCAAAGCAAAGGACTCTTCCTGAATTGCACTGTCTGGAAATTACCAGAAGGTAATCACTACAAGGTAATTTCCAGCCTAAATTTATGTTTAGCTTTCAAAGAAAGTCCCCACTCAAAGCAGCACATTCTAGTTCAAGTCCAGACTCTTTCCTGCTTTCCCCTCCTCTGATGTGAGGAGGCTTCAAAACTTCTGCAGTATTTGGGCTCGACTGAGCTCTCCCCTCATGCACACTTCCCCGTGACCCTAACCTTCCCCTACATTATGCATTACAAATCAAAGAGCTTTAACATCATTGTACTTGCTCATCTAGCAGCAAAAAATCTTAAATTAACAAAGAAATAGCATCACTGCTACAGTGCAAAATCAGAAAGAAAATTCAAAACCATCTGGGTGGAGCGTTTTAATAGCATTTGTAGCTCCTAATTAAGATTTAACCTGGATATTCACCTGGCAAGTACAGTCATTCACTGCCATGAGGAGATGAGAACATCCAAGTCAAACTAATATTCTTACCCCTTCACACTAACCTGTCCATTTATACCGAATGATTGCATCTCTCTTATTCAAATGGAGGCAGCACATACTCAGAAACAATCATTTTAGAGGTATCGTGGCCTATTTCCTTCTCCCCACCCCCTTCTTAAATAACAGTTTGCACAGCATCTGTGTAAAATACCCATACTCTGGTAGTGCCAAAGCCAGCCAGAATGACCACTCAACATCACAGCCCCAGCCATTAACAGCAAAGAAGGTTGTTGTCTTCAGCTACCTTCTGGGAACATGGAGGGCCTCAAGAGAACAAAAAGCATCATGGAGAAGTCAAGCCCGCTCTGACATTTAGATGTACAAGATATAAGACTGAGACATGAAGAGAGAAGCAGAATAATAAAGCAGGTGGGACCTTTCATAAGTGGGAAATAATATCCTCTACTTTTAGCCAGGCTCTGAACTCCAGGATCGCCAGACTTAAAGCCAAATTCACCTGGAGAAAGAGGGATAGCACCAGCTTGCATTACTCCCCCCAACCAGCAAACTCCCCACCTTGTCTCATCAAACCAGGTGGCACAGGCACTACCCTCACCGACCAGAGCTCAGAAAACAAGACTAACCCTGAAGCATGACCAAGTTTCATGCTGTTTGATCTATCTGTGATAATCAAAATCCCTCAGAAGATTACAAGATGCAAATGCAAGAGCTTAATCATCAAGTCGCCAAGTCTCTGAAGTTGCTAAGGCTCGTCAAATATCCTCCTACTATCGATTAAAGTGTGACCTTAGTCTAACATGTTCTACTGTTCCCTGGGATTTCTGCTGGTGCACACCAACAGCAAGGGCTGGATTTCCTTCTCATCTGCATTACTGGCCAGGTGTATGACATTTCTATCTTATGCTGTGCACAATTGCTCACGTGCAGATTGTGCATAACAGGCTGGTCCCACTGAAGAGATATGCAGTTCGTGTGATGTGATGCAGTTCCAGGTTTTGATGATAGCAGTGAGTATCTTCACAGGTTCTTGATATCCTGCACTGTCCCAGTGGAGCTCTGGGACCCTCAGGTAGACTCACAGGTTCCTCTCATTCCCTCAAATGTCCACAGGAACCACTATTGCTATTAACTTCTCACTTAAATGAGGTCT
>WTSP01027628.1:0-21522 GCA_025331215.1 Actenoides lindsayi | reverse complement strand
GGGGGGGGAGGTGAAGCTCTCACAATGCATACAGAAAACACAACAAATACATAAATAATTATTAGCTAGTCTCCTCCTCAAAACCTTGCAACACGAGTTGCTGGACTGAGCCAACAGAGGAGTAGACAAGTTATTTCCATGGCCAAAAACCTATTAAAGAGCAATAATAGAGCATTATGCTATGTGTGCTCAGAACAGATGGAAGGACTCTTGGTTAAGCAGAATAAAAGCACAGATAAGACAAGGAGCCTGGAAGGAAGCCAGTGTAATACAGCAAGCAGGAAACTGTAAAGGAGCAGGAACAAATAGATAGTCCAAGCCAGCCCCTTGCCTTCACATAAATGGGCAGTGATGGGTATCTGATTTTTATCATCCAGAAGTGGCAGCAGGTTGAAGAATATTACTAGGCTCTACAGACCCTCAGGTCACTTTTGCCAGTGTGGGGCCTGGGACCACTGCAGTCTTTGCATCTGCCCACAGAACTGTCCTCTTCTGGGGCCAATTAAAGAAGTTAGAATCAATAGATCTTGATACTAACACTCTCCTGAAATGCCAATACTAGATTTACCTTTACTGCACTGTTATTTCAGGGTGTCTAGATATGGAGGTATCCTTGTATCAATTACAAGTTTCATACCATCAAGCTCTTCATCACAAACGCAAGTCTAGGAACTTTAGCATACATAATTGACAGAAACTCCAGAAATGAACAATTTAAAGGTACCAGAACCCAAGCATCTCCCAAAGAAGGATCATTTTGTCTGACTGTCATCACCAACCACAACCACGCAACCCTAAACAGACAAAACTATGAATAACTATTAAAAACTATAAATAACTTATACAAAATCTAAAATCATTCACTGCCAATGTGCAAGCTTGATTGCAATACTGAAAGACTATTTTGAGTCCTACAAAGTATTGTTAGAATTATAACACATGCTCAATGCATAATTTACTTACAGAAAGCTACATCATGTGCCATAACAAAGACCAGCTCATATGGATTTCTTACATACTATGGATTTCAACATCTTATTTCACCAAATACTGAAAACTATTTTTTCTCCATTCTATGATACTGCAACTCAACAGCAAACATACTACACAGCGCTGCCTTTTGAAACTCTGAAGATGGATTTATGTTCACCAGACTTAAAACGTTTCTAACAGTCACCCATGGGATAGTCACGTAGCTGGGAGCTCTGACTGCCTTTGTGTGGGATCTCATTCTCATATTGCAGGAGGTACTTAAAGGGCAAGAACCCTTTTTTTTTTTTCCAAAGGAATTTTCATGTCCAACTACCTTTGAAGCCTCCCTTCGAAGCCTCCCTTCCTATGTATCTTTGAAAATCTGATCTTTAGTTTGTTATCCATTTTCCCTTCCCACTTGATAAAAAAATGCCATCTCTTCTTCCTTCTGAATACTCAGAAACGAGGGCAAAAGCATCTCCAGGCTCCCTAACATGAATGAAGTACAGTCGCTTGGCAAACCACCACTCCTTCTCCCAGTCTTCATCTGTTCTTTTCCATTCCAGTTGCATAAAACATTATCATGATGGGCCACAGGCTTCTGTTTCTCACTCTATGTAATTCATCAGAAGTGAGTTACAATCTTTAGATAAAAGTAAAGATCACTGTATGCAGAAACTGGATGCAGTTGTCCACTATGGAAAACAGCTTTGCTACTCCTTTCAAATTTTTTTTGATTACTCACAGCCTTTCCCCTGAATTATCTCTGCCAAAGAGGGCACTGCTGTTGGAACAGCCACTGCCTGATGAAACTTGATGAATGGCAATTTTATTAGACTCTATTGCTATTGTTTCTTTAACTCCTTCAGTATTAACCCACCACAGCAGTTCACTGCCAAAAGATTAGAGATAAGGTATGATTATGAACATTTTGATCACTACTTCACTTATCTTTTTTAATAGATATTCTTCAGCAAGTCATACAGGGCCAATTTTTAACGATGTCCACTCTCTAATGTTCCCTATGACAGAGGGTACTTTGTGGAAAAACTTTCGAAGAGCTCATGGAAAAATCAAATACTGCAGTATTTATATAATCAACACCATCTTGGCATGGCAACGCTGATTTTTGAGTGTCTTTAGCCAGATATTTTAACATTACTCCTCAGCATTTGATCCTGAGAAATTTCTGTCTGGGAGTCTGTAATTTCCCTGTTACTTCCCCATCACTGGCTTGGAGATCATGCTGCCTGGCCCAGAGAAAAGGAGAAAAACAAACGAGCACCAGAAAAGTAATTACTTCTAATTATCTGTGTTTGGTTGGGTTTTTTTTTAAATCAAAATGTTAAGCAAATGCTACTTTTCCCTTCCCCATACCTACATCCAGAGCTTTGAAGCTGTCTCAATCTGTAACAAATTTAAAAGAATAGTGTAAGTTCTACAGAAATTACTATGCTCTAAATGAATGCTGTAGAGGAATTGCTGTCTGAAACACAGAGTAGTAAATCTGACTTGTTTAAAAATGCTTAGCTAGAAGGAAATAAATTGCAGTCATCCCAAACCCCCCTGAATTTCTTCAGCACTGCTTGGTCAGTTCTGTGCTACGTTAATTTTGCTCTACCAAAATGAAATTAAGTACACAAAGAGATATTATATCAAAGATGCACAAAGAGATTAAACTCAGACTCAATCAAATAACTAAGTCTCCATTCAGTGCTTTGAAAACCTAACACTAAGTGCGGAGTTAAAAAATATCAGCTAGTAACAGTGAGCTATCTTCCAACCACATCCTCTTGTAGAGCAACATTTATAAGAGACAGGTCTGAAAATGTGCCTTAGAGGAATTAATGAACATATTTGTTTGAAACAGGGCCATTTCGCTTTGGGATGGGGGGAAGGTTTCTTTTTAATTTTTTCTGTTTTGTTGGGGTTTTTGTTTTGGTTTGGTTCTTTTGTTTGTTTGGTTTTGGTTTGGTTTGTTTGCTTTGTTGGGGGTGTTTTGGTTGGTTGATTGGTTTTTTTCTTCCTCCTCATCTAGTGAGCATATCCTGCACTGAGAGGCATGGAAACTTGCCTAAATCACAGCCATAGTCAAATCAGATTTAACATATCTTTACAAGATATTTATGACGTGTAAATACCTGGAGGCCCTGTTTCTCATTCACATGAAGGTCCCTTATGCAAGAAAAGGAGGGCTTTTTCATGTTAGTAAGAGTAAGTGCATAGTAGATTAGACACTAGTTTCACATATTTAACATGTGAAGGTTCAGAAGCCCACATCTCCACTATGTGCAACAGGCAAGCAAACCACATTGCAGCGATTCAAGAAAGGTGTTTGGCAAGCCCTTACAACTGCATTCTTAAAGTCTGCCACTTGTGACTCAGCAGGATTCTGCTTCAAGAATCTCAGAAAAAACAATTTTATTTCATCCTTCATTAGGGAAAAAAAAAAACACAAATGAAACCCTTGCTTCATTCTTTCATTCTTTTTCTTAAGCCTGTTCAGCTGAGCTGCTAAACCCAGACCAAACATTTTCTCACAATAAAACAGATTAACAGTAAAAATTCCACCTTCAGACACTTAAGCATCTGCTGCTCTCGCAAATTTTGTCTCTTGGCACACATTGAGTTCAGAAATAAATTTTTCTTCACATTTCTTTAAGAAACCTTTCCTTATTTGTCACTTAAGAGCAATCAGAGACAGGCATTTCAATTTGGAAAGTTTAGACCAGAATCACCAAGCACAAGCTATTTCTTAAGACAGGATCTGAAAACACATGCCGAGCGCCCGCGCAGACTGTGCCCACCGCAGCCCCTCAAACCTGCGGGGCTCTGGGTGCTAGGGCTTAGCAGCCAGTCTGCCGTGCTGAGGAGGGTCATGTCACCTGAGGGAAAACGGCAAACAAAAGAAAACCATTTGGCTTTGTCTCAGAAGGTAAGTGTCTATTGCAAGTCACAGCTTTCTGAGTAGACCTCACTCAAAATTAATAAGCCTGAATTTTAATATTCTAGGGTCAGGTAAACAAGCTACTGCAGTTTAGCTTACTTTCTCCAATAAACTCTGATATCTACCTAGAAGCTGGGAAAGTATTTCCAAAATTATTTGCTACCTGAGGTCAGTACATGAGCAGATAAAACACATAGCTCATTTCCTGACAAAGTCACATCAAGCACCCCGTTTTTCAGAGTGCATGCCTGGCCACAACTACTTAGAACAAAAAAGGCGAGCCAGATGGTGAGTGTCTTTCAGTGTTTCATGGAACACTCCCTATAACCTTCAAGTTACACAGAAGGTACAAAAGCCGGTGAAGTTTACAGCAAAGGCTTTCACTAGCTAGAAGAATTTTAATGTGAAGGGTGAAACAATTTTATCCTGTACCAAAACTGGTATACCAAACAATATGACAGAAAAATGTAATAATATACTTAGGTATTTAAAAGCAGGAAAGCTCATCTGTGGATGTGAAATATTTTTCTGCTTAAACTATGTTAACACATTAAGTGCTTTATTCTTTAAAAATTTTCTTTTTTTCAAGTGGCTTAAAATTTGATTGCAGCAATACTTTTACAGCAATAGCAATACGTAAATTATACACAACTCCAGCACAAATGCCTGTTAATCTGATAACCCATAAACCCTTCCCGCTACAGAGGACTCCAATTAGAATGGATAACAGAGATGTTTGGGGAACTGAGGGGGACAACATCTGTTTGATTGACATGTGCCTTTCCTGGAAGAATGAAATACATGTCCATAATCCCAAACAGTCTGACAGCACTAATATGACCCAGTCATTAGGGAAAAAAATGCATACCTTTGCTACAACAGTTGTTTAACTATACATTTATATTGAATAGGAATACTGAAGCTGTGCAACTCTTTAGTAATGCGTTAAAATCTCTGTTCACATAGCCAGCCAAATGTTATCTACAACCTTTCCTGCTATTGCCATAGAAACGTTACAGGAAGAACTATTTTTGTTATTATATAACTCTTCTGTGTTCCATTATATGTATTATTATATGTATTACACGTGTATTATATTACTGGCAAAACTGTTAAGTTGTTCTGCTGTTAGTATTCTAGTGAGAAGAAACATAACTTATCAACTGTCTGACTGCTTCTTGAAAAATAGGTATCAGTTTACCCCACTGAATTACTACACCTGTTTGAATTTTGGCTACTCCATCAGAGCAGCAAGCTAGCCCGAGGAGATTTCAACACTCAGTTTTATTAGCCTACTTGACAAAACTTTCATAGCCTTAGGAGCTTGCAGAAAGTGAGAACAAAGAAATACCGATATAGTGAAAAAGACAAAGATTGCTTTTTGTAGTAGGACAATTACAAACAACTCCCTTTTTTTTTTTTCCAAAGCTGCACACATACTACCTGCTCAGCCCATTTAAATTCCATGAGAGGAATATAAACCTGGAATGAAAGCTATTGCTGAAACTTGGTAATAGTAACTACTGATAAACATTGAACATCAGCTCTACACAATATATTACATAAACATGTAACACCTAAAATACTAAAACATTTTCTCTATACAGCTTACTGACTGCAGGAACACCAATGCAGCAAGGTGAAAAATGAAACAGTAAAAAAAAGTGGTGCCTCACCTTCTGTGCCATTGGGTGTCATGGAATTATTATTTATGTGGGAGTTATCAAGTTTTGGACCACTGGGAGATTCACTACTACCACTCAGTCGGCTGTGTGGGCTGGCTAGATCCTGCATTTCCATAGACCTGAAAATAAGATGCAACTAGTTTTAGTGACATGTTCCACATGGGCTACAGAGGAATTACTGATATGTAATGCAGCCTACTATTAATCAACATCCTGAACACACTTAGTAAAATGTGACCAGCTTCTCCCAACTTGATCTTTTCTAGCACTAAACTCATTTTCTACCCACACACGACTGACCAGTTATCATAATTATTTTCATAGCTTCTAAAAGAATAAAATTTAGATAAAAAGTACTCAAACATTTATATCACCTTGTATTTTTTACATACAAAGATGGGATTATCAATATACAAAGACAGATATTCTCTTAACAGCAAATTAACACTCTTTTTTCAAGATTTACCACTCAGTGGCAATATAATGGGCCTCCAAACCAAATAAAACACTTGAAGCAATTGTGGAAACCTATCAACTACTGACAGGGAATGAGATATTCCTGATGTATGTGTTTACTCTGGCAAACTACTTAATTGTTCCTCTGTTTCTGTTGAAACAAATGCGGCATTAAAACATTATTATGTCTGTTCACTTGTTTGCTTTGTGGATTACATAAAGCGTGCCCAATTGAAAAGGGATATGACCAACATACAGCAATCCATATAGGTGTTATAGTGTCTTAGCACTCTACTGTGCCTCAGCAGCTGTCATTTAGTCAAAATAAGAGGAGAGCAATTCCGATTCAAAGCAAAAATTAAATGTTTGCATTTTTATGACTTTTATACAAAAAGGCCAAAAGCCAACCCCACCATGACATGCCACTTGTATGATGCTGGGGAAGCTTATGACTGAAGTGCCCCGTCCCTCCATTTCTTTATACCTAGAACTTTTGAAAATGTTATTTGATATACTCCATCTAAGCAATTGCTCCCAGTAGAAATTTCATAGGTTACTGTACGTCCAAGGCATTTGAACCAGTAATTTTTCAGTTTAAAGTAAATGCTTAGGCTCTTTTAAAGACTATTAAAATTAATTTTAAAATGCTGCCCACAGTAATGGTATAAATATCCTTAAGCCTAAGTGTCATTTCAGCTATGAAGTTTGCACATTTGAACTGAGATTTTTATCATGCCTTCTAAACACAAATCCTTCATTTTATATTTCATTACCTAAACCAAGCTACATATAAAGAAAGATAATATTGCAATGAATTTGAAAAGCCAGTATCTAATATAAAGTCACACAATTTAGTAGAAAAGCGTATGTGCTCGTGGTTCACAGACTCGTTGGCACACATGTAAAAGCAACGCTGCAGTGCTTACTCATCTGCTTAATGCAGAACATGAGAATAAATGTTTACTTATCACATGAAGTTAAAAAAAATACAATAATTAAAGGCTTGCAGAAATAAAGCAAATTTCAATCAAATCCTTACCTGCAGCTTGAGGAGACAGCAACATCTGAACTGGTTTGGGACTTCTGCACCTGTAAATCAGGGAAACAAACAGAAGCCTCTATTACTCCGCTTTACTATGAAGCCTTAATTTAAAGAAAGAATATCACCGTGGATGGAAATTCTGTCCTTTAAACCCAGAAGGAGCAGAGGAGGGTGCGGTGCCTGTGAAAGGCATATTGTCTTTAAATTGAAGGCTCAACTGTTGTTTCCTCGGCAGGTCTCTCTCCCTCCCTCCTCCCTGCGCCGGGGGACGGCGGCCAAGTGACGGGATGGTGATTCATCAGGGGCCCGTGACAGCTGCAGAGGGGCTCCCTCCTCCCACAGCCCGCACAGCTCCCCACACCCTGCCAAGGTAACCCCTCCGTGCTGAGCCCCCCCACCCCGCCAAGGGCTGATGGATCCTCCTCCAGCCCCAAGCCCCCAGCACCCAACACCCTCTCGCCTCTCCTATCACCGGCCGAGGTCTCCCTCCCATTCCCTTCGCTCTTGACAGCTTCTTGCCCCCCCTGCATTGGCCTTCCTCTTCCTCTGCTCTTCGCCATCCTCCCTCCATGCCGGGGTGGCAGGGAACCTACAAATCAGCTCACTCCAAAGGCGACGGGCAAAACAGATTGGAGAGGCAGACGTTCTTTTGGGGCAGAGGGGGCAAGTCTACCTATGGTGAAGATCTTCAACCTATGACCAACAGTACTACACAACCAACTCCCAACTGAGCTCATCTCCAACCAGGGTGAATTAAAATAAAAGCCTCACGCATTATTGTGCAACGTCTTCATCATACAAATTCTGATTGCTAATGAGATTTCTGGTAAAATGACTTAAAAGAACACTTCTGGCTAAATAAATAGGAGGAAGCTGTTAGCGTTTACCTCTGAGGTCACCCATCAAAAAAAGGAATCCAGTTCCACTGGAAAGCCCAGCAGTAATTTTCCAGCTTAATAAAATGACTCCTTTTATAACTCAGGTGAGTAATAAGATTCTCATATCCTATCAGAAAATATAACATCGCTTTGCCAACAGACTGTTTTCTGTAGGCAGTAACAATTATCAGCAGGTGATGAGTTCAGGTGAAGATGCACCACTAGGCACTTTTCACTTAAAAGCAAAGAAAAGCTTCTCCGGGCACTGTCTACAGCCTCTCAACATCTGTACTGAGGATCTTCCCTGTGCGTTTCCATTCAAACCAAACTGACATCTCTTAAATGATCACTGAGCAAGAGATGAGGCATTTTAAGTGCCATAAAAATCATCCAAGCAAATCCTGCTTATGTGTCTCTGTGTGTGTGTGTGTTATTTTTAATCACAGACAGAATTACTACTAGCAAGAGTAAACAACTGCTTGAGGCAGCCAGGCAATCCAGAACATTACAAGTGATGTCAAGAAACACACAATAATGCATGCTGAAAAACATCAATCTTTTTATAACTGGGTACTTAAAGTTCTGCATGACATGCTTTTCAATATATCGTCACATGCCAAACCAAACTACACAAGCATATATATTCAAAACTGTGCATTTCGTTGTAAAGTTTTTTTTTTTTTCCCAATTCTTTACCCCAGAAACTGCAGCAGAATGCCTTAGGATATGTTTCTGTTGTTACTTCTAAACACCTGGAAAAAATTATAGGTGAGAACTAAGTTTGCTTACAGAGCTATCTTCACTCCCTCTTGCACAGGACCCTTTGAAAGATATCTCTTCTAAGAAAAAAAACCACCCTTTTTCAAATAGATGCTTTAATTAACTGATATTTTCCAAAGCACCCTACAGTATTACTCATACTTCACTAAATGTAAAATATATTTATTCATCACTATTTTATTTACCAAAAAAACCCCAAACAAACAAAACACTTCTGTACACTTACAAATATGTAAGTACAGATACGTGAATATGTGTGTATAGTGAGAGAGGTTTCATTTACGGATCCATGGGAGAGGGAAAAAAAAAATACAGTTCGTTCAAAGGGAATTAAATATGTACCTTATATGTTCTCTAACACTCTATGATTTGTGAAAGTTCATATCCACAATCTTAATTTTCATTAGACATACTTTAGATATATCCCTTTGTGTTTCAAGGATTATTTAAACCATGTGTTGCACGTTACCATATTTAAAAATGACTCTTTAATCAAAATAACTTTAAAACAACTAATCCTCACTTAGGCTGGTCAGCTGAATCCACAGAGTGGTCCAGGAAAAATAAATCTACTCTCAAGAATGCGAATGCAGACAACAATTAGACACAGATGTGAGTGAAATTAGTTACAGTTTACAAAATGCTACACTTCACGTGCTTTCAGCTTTTTATGTGTAGTACAAAATTACAACCTAGTAAGGAACCACACTTATGACGAGCAGTTCATAGAATAAAAACATTTCTGGGTGGTGTGTGCTCACTCTCATACATTCTCTCATTTTGCCAACATATTTCTGGATAATTGAAGTTCTGCAACATAACTCACATATCAAAACCAAAACAAAATAAATAATAAAAAAAAAAATTGCAATGGCCTTACATAGCCAGCCAAAGGGGCATCAAAAAAAAAAAAAAAAAAAAAGAGAAAGAGAAAAAGAGAAAAAAGGAGCTGTCACTCACCCTTCATACTCTGCTGAAACTAAAAACGCCTTATATGCTAAATGACATACACATTTTCCTTAATACCTAAAAAATACTACTGTGCATAATTTGGTTGTTATAAGTAACGTTCACATCTTTCTCCTTAATACAAACTGCAGATCTGCGCACTACATAGCACATGGCGAGAAAAAAAGCACAATGCTAGCAAAGCTACTTAAAATTCATCCATTTAAGAATCTTAAATCAGTAACATCAAATTCTGATTAGTTAATGAGGTCTTTTAAGTTTGCCTTTTTTCTAATTAAATTTATAATTCTTCACAGATGCAGGTTTTGTTGATGTTCAATTTGTCTCTCTCATTTTGTTAAACCTCACATAGTACTCCACCAATCCATTGAATAGCCACATTAAATCTGTTAATACCATGCTCTTCAACCCCCGAAATTATTTCCAGAAGGCAAACTTGCTTTGAGAGATCATCAAACAAGCCTTAAGGTACACATTTTATCACATTTTCCCTACCACAGAGCTCAGGATGCGGAGGAAAATTCATGACTTTTGCACTGTTTATTATACTTTGCTAAATTACAAATCAAAAGCATCTGACAGAAGATCATGTATGAAGCCAAGAAGTTAATAATGTTCTGTGAAAAGTAAACTGTAAATGGGAAGGGATTCTAAGTTTCAGCAGCACAGAGCAAATAAAATGTAGGTACTTGCGTAAATTACAGGTTTTCCACAGTATTTTTGCTTGCAAGGAGCAAGTTGGGGGTTTTTTTAATGGCTCTAATTTAAAACATTTTTCCAGCTGAAAAGAAATTTTCTAAGTGAAAATAAGAAGTTAACCCAGAAAACTATAGCCAGCGCACACACTTTTTTTTCTTAATACACAGCCTTACTTTAACGCAGCAAATTTCAAAGACAATGGCAGTTTTCAAATCAGTGTTCCTCCTCAGGAAAAAAAACAATCTGTCATTTTTAGAAAGGGGTGGAGGGAGTGAGGAAGGGAGAGAAGAGGATTTTTCCCCCAGCAGCCGCTCTGCCTCTTCAAAAGCCTTCTGCAGTCAGTATCTACAGACATAATGGCTTCAACAGCCGAAATATATCAAAACTAAAATACAAATTGGCTACAAAAAGGCACCTTGCTGGCACCACATGAAACTTGCAAACACTTTCACCCTTCCAATAACCATACTTCCAGGCTCTGAGCAGCACAGTAGGGCTTTTCCACTAGATACCTCAAAGACAAATTGCACTTATTAAACCAGAAGCAGGTAATTACAGTTATTCCATTTTTAATTACTAGTTCAAATTCTTCTAACAGCGATATCACCCTGTGTGCTTGTTTCACACGCTTATGAATGAAATATTTCAAAACTCCAACACTTGCTTCCCTTTAAGAAAGGAGTACCACGGGGTGACAATGCTCCTATTATGACCAACCATTTAAGAACGTCTCTTCTGCTTTTCCAAGAGTTTTTTTGGCTCCTAATAAATATTTCATGCTCATTACAACTCAAACAAAATGATTACTTATTCCTTTTTCCCCCGCGCTTTCCACAGCCGAAGCAGCACGACTCCAGACACCCGTTACTGTGCGGGGCATCCGAGTGAACGGCCACTCACTTCCAGGCCGTGGGAAGCTCCCACAGCAGCAAGGTGCTGGGCTGAACACGGCACGTCACGGGTTCCCCGGCAACGTGTGGAATGCCAGGCACATTCATGTTTATATACATAAAAGTATATACACACACATAAATATTTACAGGTACATATACACATTATTAATTTATTTTCTACACCAAGCGAGCAGTCTGTGTTCTAGCAGATGCTCTGCAAACTGTCTCACTACAAGATGGAAAATAAAAGATTCTTTATACGTGGTATCTACCGTCAAAAACTTGTACTGATACACTACACAACATTTCCACTTCTTACCCCAAGTTTCTCTCTGTGATCAGTTTTAAATTTAAACAAACTACATAAAATATATCATCCTTTTTTTTTTCTCTGAAAGCTTTTCTCTCTTCTGCTTGTGTCCTTTGTAAATGTTTATTTATCAAAAAAAGAAACAAACCCCACCAATACCCAACCCCCTTCTCAGAAACACTTTTAAATGCACTAACACCTTTACTTTTCCAGAATAAACCTTTCACTGCAAAGGGCAGCCCTTCCTCTTGGTGTTTGTCAGAAGCACCGAGAGAAATACATAATTGGGAGTGTTTTGCGTTTGCTCAAAAGCAAGATGTAAGCATAATGAGACTTCAAAAGGTCTTTAACTTCCTCGTTCTAAGATCATCGTTCTAAATAAGCCACATAAAGTATCAAAAAACGTCAAATATTTCAGTTGTGTAGATGTTTATTCTGTCATCCTGAAAAGCTCTCCTGTGGGGATCTGTGTGTTTTCCTTCATGTTTGGAAAATTTAAACATATTAAGCAAAAGGATTTCCTGCTTCAGAAAGCGCTGTCAAGACCTCTGTCAGGCATTTTTCCCCCCCCCCCCCCCCTTTTTTTTTTTTGGTTTAATTATTTTTTTAATATTCTTTTTCTCACGGTCTCACATCTCTTTCAGAAAGGTCTACGTGTTTCCTAGATCCCGTGCCTGTTCCCCCCCCAGCCCCCCATTTCACATCTCACCGTCACGTTATTCCTATCCACCGAACCATGAGCACTCCAGGAAACCCAGCCGGAGAATCCCCAAACCCGGCTGGTCACAACGCGCGGAACCGCCTGGCACCGCCTTTGCGGGAAGCTACAAACCCCAGCCTGAAACGCGGCCAAAACCAGCCGCTGCACCTCCCAACCGGTCACCGGGCGCTGCCCGCCCCGGCAGCCCCGGCCCCGCCACACGGCTCCTGCCATCGCACCCTTTCTCCGCTCTTTTCTCCCCGTTCCGCTTTCCCCGCTGTCAGCGCCCGCCGGGTACTCACGGTGTCGGGGCGCGCTGTTTCCGCGGCGCGCAGCCTCCGCGCCCGCGGGCTCAGAGCGCGGCGGCTGCCACGGCGGGACGGGGCCGGGGCCGGTCAGACAAAGCCGCTGCGCAGGGAGGCTGCTCCAGCCCGGCCGCCGCTCGCTCGCCGCCTGGGTCTGCGCAAGCAGCGCCTGGGGCAGCGCCGCTGCTCCGCTGCTTCTTCCTCCGCTTATTCTCCCCTCGCTTTTTTTTTTTTTTTTTCTTCCCTTTGGGTTTTGTTTTTGTAAGGCAAACCGCAGCTACTCTCTTGTCACCAACCTTATTGGTTTAAAAGCAGCAGTGAGGCTTGCACGGGCTAAAGTCAACCTTCCTGCGCGGGTGAAACGCGGCCAGAGCTGCCGCAATCCGCCAGTGTCCGCTTGCGCGGGAGCTGCGCGCCCCTGGCCAGCGGCCTCCCTCTCAGCTCCCAGCACCTTCTTCAGCTTCACCCCAGAACAATTAATGAATCCCTCGGGTCCCTCCTCATTTAAAAAGTTTAATTGTGTGTAGCTGCGTCCCCTCTAGTAAGCTGGGTTTAAACAAAAGCCACACTAATAGAATAATTGGAATTAAACCAACATTGTATCAATGAGAGAAGCTAAATAAGGATACTCACGGAGGCTCTTAGGCACACAAGCAGCATGCACGTCCGGACATGCCGTTTTGATTGGATATGTAACAGATTTTTTTCTCAAATATCTGAGATTCTTGCAACCTTGTAAAGAAAGGGTCTGCTAAAACTATTTAAGCCAGTCTTCTCCCACTGAAAGGTATTTATTAAATAAATTATCTGGAACTTCTGAAATGGTCTAAATCATGCAGATATGTGAAATATCTGTACCCCTAAAAACAACTGTAAATACGGTCAGTTCTATATTTAAAATTACTACTACTCACCTACTGAAGTTTTAAAATTCAAAACTGTGTAAAAGCCCTTTCCAGAGATCTCACAAATATTTCCAAAGAGACATAGTTGCACATAGTTATATTTGTGCATTAACTAACACTAACTTCTTAAAGCTTAGGTTTAACCAATCAATAAGCAATTAAGTAATTTAATTAGCAGCCATTAAACTGAAATGGGGTTATGATACATTTCTATTACAGCACTTTCAGTTGCTCATAATTCAAAAAACTCTTTAAAAAATATATACATTGTTAAAAAAAAAAACAACCAACATTATAAACATACACAGTAACTAAAATTGACCGGGGATCTCGGGAGCATTTCCACTTCATAGGCAGTATCTTTCAACTCATGTAACAATTATTTTTCTACTCTTTTTCAGTACATGTAAACCAAATATGATGAGGAAAACAGCATAATGATTTGCAGTACCAAAAATAATGAAGTCTTAATACTATGCCAGGTCTACAGTACTACTACTAATAAAATACCCTTTATACTGTATAGATATATTGAAACAGAATTTTTTCTTTACAACAATCTGCGGTTATTCACTGCTAATATATCCTTACCTTCAGTTAACTAATCTGCGAATGAAAGCAATACTTGGAGAGGAGAAATGTCTTCTGGCTACTACATCCCAGCGAGCGATACATTATTTTGTAGCAAGTACATTGGGAACACTTCAGGAAAGCAGATCAGTTTGCAAAGCTACAAGCCAACCTCGAGCTGAAAAGGCACCTATGATTTCATTTTGTTTAGCGGAGAGAAGGGATCTCGGGACAGTCACAGACCATATATGGGAACCCAGGTCAAAATAAGCAGCTTTCGATTGGGCCCATCTGCATAGCCAGCACAAACACAAACCCTTTACTTCTTTATGGTCACAAACCAGATCTTGCACCAAGAAAACTTATTTATGATGTTCTATATCAAACTGTGAAAGAAATACAAAGTACTTATTACAGAGACACGCAGCTTTGTCAGACACGCAGGTTTGTCACTGAAATCCAAGTCATGCAATCATTCTGAACTATGTGCTTTCTGGAACAACCATAATCCTCTGGAAACGCTTACCACTGACATCTTTACCAGCATTAATAAGATCATTTTATAAAAACCCTCCCAAAACTCTACTCTATGAAGAGTTAGACACACTTCTTGCTTCACTGTCTCTGGGAGCTCCAGCTATTACATGAAAAAGATCAGGCACACTTTCAGGAAGCAGAAGCTCATTTTTCTTTTCTGGAGAAAAAAAAAAAAAAAAGACAAAAAATATCATATTGTAGTGAGGTACCATCTGACACTCCAAAATGTAACTCAAAACCCTTTCTCAAAAATAGTGATACTTAAAATGATGCTACAGAAATAAATTTAAAAAATTGAAAAATTATGATTGTGACTTCCACTGATGCATGTTAATTTTTGCATAAATCTATGCCATTCCATATTTGAAAAAATAAACAGCAAAAATATACAAATAAATTTTACTCTTTTAAATTTAAAGCTTACTGAAGCAGGCTTAGTGTTGGTCAGCGTTTGTAGTCCCTATGGGAGTTTTGTCTAAGTAATAAGTTCAGGAGTGTGCCCAGTCTCTGTATTTAATTAAACTAAGACAGCTCCCCACACGCATACAGTGCTTGATGATGTGATGATAAACATGGGATAAATCACACAGAGGCTAAGATCATCAGAAAAGGGGTGTTGACGATGCATTGCAAGAGAAGAACCAGCTTTGAAATTGTAATCTCCTCTGTAGTATGGCATGTAGGCAGTATGGGAACTGAAGCCATATAAACGATCTAGAGGGGGGATATAAGATAAAGTAGGGTCCACTGTGTTTATACAGCCATTAAACAGTGCCTTAAAGTTCTTTATCTGATGTCTGAAGATTGGACTTCAGATTAGTGTATATCATTACCCCACAGTATGGTCTAACCCATGAACTTATCCTACTGCTGATACCGTGGACCAGATCCTCATTTGGCTGAAGTGAGTGCAGTTTTTTGATTTCGATAGCTAATCTAATTATGCCAGCTGAACACTGCACCTATTTGAAACCTAATTGAAAGAGGTTTGTTTACTTGGATCTTTTGTTTTGGTCTTCCAACTAACTGCATACCAAATCAGTGCAGACTGGGCTGTTGATCACTGGCACCCAACACCAATTTTAAGCCACAATTGCCCTGGGTTTGGAAGAGATTTCAGTGGGATTTGTATATGTTTACATCATGCCTGAATTTGCCCTGATTCTGCATTCCTGCTGATGCAGCTGGCATCTCAAGTCATAAGAAGGACCAGGTCTATTACATAATATCAAATGCACAACAAGCTATCGGGTATATTTTTACAACTATTACTCATGCAATATGCTTTCAACTCCATGCGCAGCGTCACACATTCATTTCAGCACAAGTAAAGCTGGTCCATCCTGAGCACAGTATTAACTGGTCGGTTAGATGCCACTATGACAGATGTGCTGATAATTAAGAAAAATCAGGTGTAAGATGGATATGGAACAGTGGGACATGTGCATGTTTGCCACTATGTAGGAAATGCTATGGAAATACTTAACATTAGAAACAGGCCCAGGAAGACCACACTTCACTAAATGTGAAGACTTCGCTTCACATCCCATCATTTCTCCCATGAGCCGCTGCCAGGCTCTTCCCATAACAACTGCAATGCAACTTCAGAGCCCTCTGCAGCAGGCAATATCCCTCCGATGTCTCCACACAAGTTTTATCTTACACATAGCAGCTGTTGCCTAGAAACGTCCCTGGCTGGAGAAGAAGTTTGCAACATTTGACAGGAGCCCTTATTGTCTCATGCTACTCACATGAGCAAGAGTAGAAAGACCTTGGTAATTACGAACAAAAAACCAACCAACCAAACAAAAAAAGGACAGAAATCAGCCATTTGAACTGCTCTGTCCAAAAAAAACCAAGCCAAACCAACAAACTATCTGTGTGACTGAGGACAATTTCATTACACGCTTTCAAGATACAGTGGATAAAATCAATAATGAATTAAGGTCTACGTGTAAGGCACTGCAAGAAAAGGTGCATGCTGCTAACCATCATCCTTAGTCAAAATGTGTTCAACTTGTTGGCCGCACTGACTTCTTTGCTAGTTTGCACGCGATCGTACTTTTTTTAACTAGCAACTTCAGCATGAAGTACAGGATCATTTTGTAGAATTTAAAAAAGGAAATATCAGTCTTTATTGATTTTACAGAGATACTGCTCTAGCTTTTTGAATGGATGCATGACTTTACATGATTCTGAAATAGTTCCTGACAACTATGATATAAACAAATGCAGAGATTTTCCACAGAAGTACAAGTCTAGTTTGACTGCAAATGCCTTAGTGTTTCTCAATTTTTCACTTTCCAAAATCAAGGTATACATGTTTTTTCAATGGATTTCTTGCATCCTGAAAGCATTATGTAACAGAGGAAAAAATATATAGCACAAATACATATTTAGAGAAACAGTGTAAACTATAAATATGCTCAGTACTCTAACTGCAAAATAAATAAGTAGCTTTGTAGGGTGAAGGGAAGGTTTCGTACACAAGGGTAAGATTTAAATATATCTAATACTGTAATCTGTTTTTTGGTATTTTGTAACACACAACTGAAAAATTCCTGCATTGCTTTTCTCTAGTAGAAATCTCATGAAGGTAATTATATGTATGATCACCACACAAAAATACTGGTTTTGGTCTCCAGACGAGCTGAAGTAGATGACCTACCCAAAAGTGATGGCATTGGTTTTCCCTAAAGACAGACACAAGGTCTGTGACACTCAGGGCAGAGCTCCAAGATCTACTCCTGATTTAAGAGTGATGTTGTAGCATTTCTATCCACAACAGCCTTCGTTTAAGCAATGTCTTAACTATGAAATTGAACTACTGAAAATTACTTCCCATTTTCCAATAAAGTTCAATAGTTTTACCGGGGGGGGGAGGGGGGTGTGGGAAGGGGAGGTTTAATACTGTCTATGGCACCCAAGAATCAGTGAGCATGTGACTTTTTTGCACAAAAATCTCATCTCAAAAGATACATAAATATGTTAGTAAACATTCATAAAAGTAGTCCCACTGAAGACAACATAACTGTCTTTGAACAAAGTTATTTGAAGAATTAGATATTTACAAGATAGGGGGTAAAATGAAAGGAGTAAATTGCAACCTGTGAGCATCCTTAAGGAAGAGCTGTTTCTTCTAATTTATACTCGAGTTTTTACTCCATCTCAGCATGGAAACCACTGCCTAAAAATTGAAAATAATCATCCTTCACTGTGATGTGTGAATATTAATTTGCTTGCAAGAATGAACACGTCAAATCAAATGCACCATCGCTGATGAGGTGGATCTTGCTAGCACTCTAATGGGCAATAAAAGCTATGCTCAGTAGTTTCTCAGAAGACTTTTGTTGCATGAGGAAAGCAGCAGAAATGAGAGATTATGAGCAAACTGACAAAATAATCAAGTCCTGTTGTTCTACAAAAACTATAAAACACATCATTTCACACACATGCCATTTTTCCCTAGTTCAACCTCCCACAACTGTTTAAGCCTTCCTCATCTTTCATTTAGTGCTACTAGAAAAAATAGAATTTACAAACCATTGCAATTTTTCTTCACATCAATAACTTAAATTTTTGCCAGAGATAAAAATACAGTGCACTGTATAACACAAGTCAGCCCAATACTGCTAGAATGTCTTCTCCAACTATTTTCCATTAACATGAGCAAAAACAGTTTTGTCAGCACCTCCTACAAGGTGAAAAGGGAGATGGAAAGTTCTTTGATTTTCAGCTCCGAATTAAAGCCATACTCAGAATTCTTAATTCCGCAAGAAAAATATGTTTGTTCACTAACCACAGGAACAATAGGTTTATTTGTTGCCAATTCCATTTTGTTATTATTTCCTAAATACATCCTGTCTTTTTTTTCCTGAAGCGTTATTCGTTTTGCGGTTCAACAGCAGATGGAGCAGTAGATCATCACTGTATTTTAGTTATGTCAATTATTGCGTAATTTTTTCAGGTGCTGACATATAAGACTGCACAAGGAAATTAAAAAAATTATATAGAGAACATAACTGTTAAAGCATTTACAATGATAAAGAAAATTGAAAGAAGAACAAGCTTGCATTTATGATTAATAAGTGATTCACAAATACACATTCAAATCACAAACCTTGCATTAGTTGAATACAGTAAATATGAACGTCCTTAACCTTGGAAGACTCAAATCACACATTTTTCTTACGATGATCAGGAGAGTGAAGCATCTTCTAAAAGCAAAGTTCATAAATATTCCACATTTTGGGCCTTGTAACAAAAAGAAAAAAGGGGAAATCTAAGTTAAAATTGTCATTACAAGGACATTTTATTTTATAGTCACATCTGTTGATTTTCCTGTAAACTGTTTTTTAGAAATTTACCACAATACATTTTTTGAACCTTACAGTAATTATACCATGACCCCAATTTGTTCAGCAGGGGTTAGATTCTCGCCCAACTGTAACCATCCAAAATGAAATCTTTAGTTTAAGGTGATCATTCCAACCCTCATCTTCCATGGAGGGAGACACTTCCAGTTGATGTGTCTCAGGGAGACTCAGTTTTGAGGTTTCCCTCCCCATAGACACAGATGATGGGCTTCAGCTGGCTCTCGGGTTTTGATGGCTATGGCTCCCCCAGACTTTGTTGAACCCAACAGTATAATTTCCCTTAAAATCAATTGGGTCTCAATAGTAATTGTATTCACAGAAATTTCGATTACCACATGCTCTATTTTGAAACTTTGTATAATTACTCAGAGTCAGATTGCCAATATTTGTTGTTACAAATCAAGGCCAGAGGAAAATTTCTCAGATGGCTTCAAAGTCCCAGTTCTCATCTCCAAGCCCAGCTCCCTCCCCCGCTTCCTTCCAGCAGCATTAACTTTTTCTCTGCAATCTCACAAATCGGAAAAAGAATAACCTCTAAAGCTGTTTTAGACTGAAGGTCAGAATTCAAAGGATTGGTAACTTTATCCACAGAGCCTTGCAATCACATTGCTATTGGAAACACACCCAAAAGCACCAGCACCCGAGATGTTTTTATTAAGCAATGTCAATAGGTACAAAATTTGAAGGTTGGGGTCTTTTTTTCCTACTGTAAGGTTTATCAAGACTCATATTTGCAAGAGATCAAATTGCTTTCTGCCACCAAATTTTAGTTTAATGTTCTCTGAGGTAAGGAAGCTAGGCTCTGTGTTCCATGCTAATGAAAACAACAGCTTTGGTTTGTTTATCTAAATACTTAAAGAGAGGCACCTCTTGCAGCCAAAATGTAAACAAAGCTTAAACTCTTGTTACTGCTTGGATACTTCCAGGCTACTAATACTGATTTTTTTATTTCTATTTTTTTATTAAGTGTATTATACAGATTTTTTCTACATATATTTCCTGTTTGACAATCTACCTTTCCAAAGAAATACTTAATAATCAATCTAACTTGATTTTTTAGCAAATCACAATTGAACAGCTACCGGTACAAGTTGAGTGCAACTAAAAAACGCTTATTTATCCTTGGAGAATCTGGTGCCACTTATATTCATAAGCAGGGTACCTTTCTGTATCTAGGCTGATTTTTAATAGTTCTCCTGCAGCAAATCTTAAATTAGAGACATCTAGAAGAATTTAGGAGATTCAGTAGCCCAAAAATGCCCTAGCTTGAAACATACTCCACCACAGATGACTGCTTATTGAAATAACGTCAAAATTATACTGCTGGAGAGTGAATGCTTCAAGTGATACCTTATGGTGCCTGGGACACAAACAAGGGCTCCTTTGCCCTGGCTGAGGACACCAATAGTGCTGTTGCCTGATCCACCAAGTCCCAACAGGCTGTGGCCATACAGGAAAGTATCCCTAGTCCCCACAGCCACAGATTAATTGCTTCCCTACCGTGGGCTGCAAAGGAAAACTTTTGTCCAGAATGAATGACCCCTCTTGAATCTTAATACCTATCTAGAAATGGGTTTGAATTCAGAGTCTTCGGAACTACATGGTACCTACAGTTGGCAAGGGGGAAATCCAAAGGATGGAGAGCGGCTGCCCCTCAGCTAGGTAAAGCTTGGGTACCATAGGGCTCTCATTCCTCAGTAAGACCCAAAAAAGCTGCTGCAAACCAGTAATGATACCCCTACAATGTACTTCCCTTCTGTCTTCCACTCTCATAAAATCCTCATTATTTTTAGTTCTAGTATTTTTTTAATACATAAGGAAACACTATATTTTCACCTCCAAAATACTGTAAATATTCTGTATGCATCTGTAAAGTTTGACTTAAAGTAGGATCTACTTCATGATAAGTTTCTTTTCATGTAATTAGTCTCAGACATATATGATATACAAAGCACAGCATGAGCTTTATACAAATCTTCTCTATTAAGTTGATGAATTCCAGGATTTGGCTCTCGTTTTCCTGGTCAGTAAGTAAATAATAGTAAACAGTTACACAGTATGCATCATAAAGTAAAAACCGGTAGGTCAACTGTTTTTCACAGCAACCTAATAGGAGGTTGCCTAAAATTGCTTTTACTATCTGATGAATGTGCAGGATGAAATATGTTTTAGCAGGTCCTACATCAGGAGGTTCCTGCCAGCTAGTGGGTCTGCTTCAAGCCAAGGCCACCACCCTACAGTCCAATCCAAAGGCAGACTGTGGCACCCATTAACAGTCTTTCTGACCTCAAAATGGCTGCATACAGGTGTTGGAGCCTACCCTCACAGCCCAGGCTGCAGGATCCAGGTCTAGTTATCTCTTCATGTTTGGATGGTCTTAAGTCCACCAAGACACAGAATCACAGAATGAGAGAATGTTAAGGGTTGGAAGGGACCTCGAAAGATCATCTAGTCCAACCCCCCTGCCAGAGCAGGGTCACCTAGAGCAGGTCACACAG